>CAEGAF010069450.1:0-36142 GCA_903067075.1 Micropoecilia bifurca | reverse complement strand
GTTTCTTTAGAGATAACCATGGTTCACAGAAGGGAAACAATGATGCCAAGCACCAGCCTCTTTTTAAAGTGTCCAGTGGTGTCATTCTTACTTAATCATGACAGATTTAATCTCCAGCCCTGTCCTTATAAACACCCACTCCTGTATTAATTGAGCAATCACTGAAACGATGTTAGCTGGTCCTTTTAAGGCAGGGCTGCAATGAAGTTGAAATGTGTTTTGCGGGATAAAGTTCATTTTCTAGGCAAATTTTGACTTTGCTATTAATTTCTGTTAAGCTGATCACTATTTATAACATTCTGGAGTATATGCAAATACTCCATATACTGCCATAATAAAAACTGAAGCAGTAGAGTTTGTAAAAATTATCATTTGAATCATTCTCCAAACCTTTGGCCATGACTGTACAGTGCATCTGGAAAGTAACACTTCACTATTCCACATGTGACAGCCTCACTCCCAATTGCGCAAAATTAAATCTAATAAATTAAGCTAATTACTTGTTTTATATGCACATGCAAAACTCCAAAGCTGGAACTGTCATGAAGAGTGAGGTTGTTGATGGATCAAAATACAGACAGGAGCTGGGAGAACGGCTCATGTTTAAAGTTTTAATGAAAAACAAAAAAAGAAAAACTTACAATGAAAAACCATGGAGAATGCAGGGAGCCAGAGCAGAACAAAATCAACATGAACAACAGGGAGGTAACAGGACTAGGCGGAATGAACAGGATTTAAAAGAAGGAACCAGAACAGGAGAAGGGTATAAACACTGTGATGTTGAATGCTGGAACAAATGACCTGGGCTGATTAGTTTACAGGTTACAGGTGTGAGATGAGACCAGAGAGGTGGACTGTGGAGGGAGAGAGGTCATCTTAAAATGAGTCAGCTAATCAGCAAAGGTATTCAAGTCTGAAACTGCATCTCATTGCTAAACATACGGCAGCAGCACAACAAAGCTAATATCAGCGTCCACAATCCACATTTAAAAATAAATGTGTGAACAGAAATATTTTTGCCATAACTTTGAAAAGACAGAAACAAAACTGTGAATTAAAATCCAACTTGGCTTTCTTATCTCTGCTGGTGTTCAGCACATTCAAAGGTGAACTCCATTTATCTCACGTTGTGAAAAGGGCCTCTGGGTAGATAATCACATATTAGACTACTCTGCTGACATGGTCACCATTGAGGTTTTCAGAACAAAGGTAACAGTAATTACATGTCACAGAGAGAATATAATTAACCTAACAAAGAGCCGAGTATTTTCCTCTTTGAATCAGATGAAACATGTTTTGTTCTTTTTCCTTGACAGTTTGCTACACAGAGGTTCTCTGGCTAATTAGCATGATAACAAGTCTATTCACAAACAATGCTTATGAACAAATAGAAGTTAGAATTGGGCAAAAGTAAATGCTGCCATAAATGAGTCATTGAACTGTTGAGGTGTATCCTTCCATATCACAGATCCTACTGTCAGGATCCCACATTGTTAGGTCGCTTTGTTGTTTGATTTAATCATAGTTTCATCATCATTATTTGGGATTTCTTTCTAATTTCATTGTTTTTGTCTTGTTTCTGTTTCACTTTAGTTCAGTTCTTCTCAGAATTTTTTATATTTATTTATTGGTTATAGTTATTCTCCGTTAATCTAGTTTTTATCTTTAGTGTAAGACTACACAGAAGAGCAGAAATAAACTGACTCGTCCCCTGTGCCACTCTCTCTCTCTCCTCACACCTCTGAGCTCATCAGGTCTTGTTTCAGCAAACTACCACCCAGTACTTAAGTGCCTCTCTTTCAGTCACTCCTTGTTGCCTGCTTTTGTTACTTTCTGTTCAGCTCTCTTACCCCTCATGTTTCTGTGTGCTTATTTCATGGATTTATGATTTATTTTCAGCCTTGGCCTCTTGTGGATTATTTTAAGTTAGATTTTAAGAAGATTTTTCATCAAACATTTTCATTATCATCTCTCTGCCTTTGCTATTTTGCATTTTGACCCACAATCAACCGCAGAACCTACATCTGTGTACTGAACAAAACAATAGCTAATTGGTTGATTTGCTGAGCTGGTGATTTTTGATTTTAACTGACAAGTCAAACACAAAGCTTTATAGAATATGGTGGATCATCATTATATCCACAAAACCTAAGACTTCTTATATGTTACAATGATAGTGAATCTTTTTAGTTCCATTACTTCAGCAGAATTAAAATGAGCGAATAGGAAGTTGTTAAATCTGTGTCAACCACCTGGAATTTATTTTTCTTTTCAATGATGTTCATAACGTTATATTAGTCTTGATGATAAGCTATTTTTGTCATGGTGATGTTTAGTCTTCTGACCCACATGCACAATAAATGAATAATAGATCTTTGAATGGTGCAAGAGGAACTGGAGGGCGCCAATCAGGAAAATTGTGGAGATCTGATGGGTGAGCATGAGTTGATGGGAAGATGGAACCTGGAATGAGAATGATATAAAAGGTAGATGAAGTAGTATCAGGAAGGAGTGAGGAAGGAGTGAGATGAGGGTGCTGTTTGTCCGTGTGTGTTGATTTGGCAGGAGACACGGCAGCAGACGTTTCTTGGCTGTACAGAATGTTTGGCGAATGGCAGGAGGCGGAGTCATGGTGGATGGACAGGTAATGCACAAGAGACGAGGATGATGATGATGATGATGATGATGATGATGATGAAGGTGAGTTACATGAAGATGATTTTGAGTACTATTGGCAAAGATGAGATCTTGACAAACTAATCCAGATTACTCAAATGGGGAGACTCAGTGCATTCCTGTTTAATTCATTTGTCTAGGAAGTCAGATTCATTTGGGGAGTGTGAAGGCAAATTTGAATTCTAATATGGACTAAAAAAGCAAACTCTGATCCGCCTGAACACCTATGTCTCGGTCCTGCTGAAGTGAACTGATACGGTTGAAAGGCAGTGTGAATGCAAGCCGAAGTTAACTACTTTGCTCTGGTCAATCTATTACTCTGCTCTGTGGGTTAATGGAGATGTTGTCATTTGCCATGGCAACGGCTCTGTGTGATGACAGAGAGCGAGGAGCAGCAGAATATAAATGGTGTAAAGTTTTGTTGTACCTGTTAATCAGCTTATTTTCCCTTTCTGTGGCAAATTTTACACTTTTAATAAATAACAAAAACTGAATGTGTTTGAACCTTTATTCATAACAATCATCAAACAGGATGAGCTATTTTGTAAAGCATTTGAGTCATGGTTTGTTACATTTGACAAACTAATTTTAACAACTAATTTATGTAATATTAAATTATTGACCAATATAAAAGAGCAATTTGCTTAGTCCTCTCATCATGACAGAAACCAAACTGTGGATTTATTTCAAGAGAGAATACATATTTTGCATATCAACATATCAGTAATTTTTGGGGGTGAATGAAATTTGTTGAATAATGAGACAAATGAAAACATAACAGGGAAAATGTTGAAAATACAGATTGAGTCAGAGGGCAAAAAATTGCTTGAAAAAGTGCTGGAAACTGGCTGAACAATTACATCATCCGCAGTACAAACAGCGATGTTTATTTTACTTCCATTGATATTCTTGAAAGACAGCAAAGGAGCATGAAGAGGCCCACGTTATTTTTTTACATAAATCAGCCGGTTAATTCACCTAAAGTAATTCATTTGTTATTCATTTAGGTGATAAACATTTAATTTGAGTAAAATTAGCTGTGCTGACAGAACTGACAGCCTCCACCCCCATTAAACGATATCATTTTAATTGGAATTTTGTTCTCATTTTAATTGTGCTGTTTTGGCTGAAAGAGGATGGGCTCGTTCAGACAGCCTGGGCGAACACTGGAAGGAGAGAAATGGTGCTGATTAAAGACAATGAGTGATAAAATGTGGTGGAAATGAACTGTTTAACGCGCTTTGATTAAATATAAACACTGGAGCACAGACTCAGAGAGCATATCTCAGCAAGCAGGAGCCTCCACAGTCATTCAACTGGCAAATCCTTTACAGATGGCAGGTGACGTCTGGAAACAAGTTGCTACTCTTCATCCATGAGCGGTTATCTCGGAATAAGGCTGTGAAATTTGGTAACGATGTAAGATAATGACGGTATGGTGGTGCTGCATAACTTGAAGATTTGTCAGAGGAAACAGGAAGCACAAATGTGTATTTCACAATGATTCAAAGCAATACACAGTAGTGCAAACAAAGCAATACAAAGTAGTGCAGATGAAGAAAAAGTAAAGTGATTATTTTTTTTAATTATTTTTTTTTTACTCTTATACTCTAATGTGACACATATTGCAAGTAACTGACTTCTGTCTGTTCTGTGCAGACCTCAGATGGGAAAAAATGAACAGCATCGTGGAAACTAACAAGCACAGCAGATGGGTCAGGTAGAAAGTTCTGGTGTAGGTTAAACCAGGGTTAGAGTTGCGGTCCAAGATTCTGTTCAGTTCAGTTTCTGAAATAGAAGGCAGAATACCAACACTGCATATAGAGAAAAGGGATGGTGTAAAGATAGATGGCTTTCTTCAGCTGAGAAAGGGAAACTGGTCAGGGCTGATATGAGGAAAGGAGCTGAATACACAACCACTATGGAAGAAAATCTGTAGAAACCAAAGAATAGACACCATCTGCGTTTCCATTTACCATAAAGTTGCCCAAATTGAAATTATGAAAATACATTTGCTTAATGCAAACACGGAAATTTGGACTTTTTTCAAAATTTCCGTTTCAATAAAAGGTTTATGGGTTACGTTGAGGAGGTTTTTCGGCCATATTGGAATATAAATGTTTCGTATAACTTCAACGGAAGTACAAGTCGCAATGTACAAGTCACATGATCATCAGCCTGATATTATTACTGCCGGAAATTCCAAAGAACAAGAAGACGACAGGAAGCGGTAGGAGAATGATGGCTTGATTTTGTTTTTTTGTCTTTTTCAGACAACGAGTTCCACTAGAGCTCTCATAGCATCACAGAGTTCTTAAAAGTTGTACTTTCAAAATGTTGAATCCATATAGCCCTTATGTAAAACTGTTGACTGCAATTTCTCCAAAATGCTGCTTAAGTAGCCACTTCCAGGTATGAGGGGTTTGTCGCGCCAATGCTTGAATAAAACGCTGACGTCTCCTCTAATCGCTGATGGATAAAGAGCACTAGCATCATGGCTGAAATATGAATATATCATGTAACAATTTACAACCGTTGCCATGATTTTTAATGATATCTTGTGACCAATCTTATTCATGTGTGGTTTTAATTTAATTTCTTATTTAATGGGCACTCCGCAATTGTAAAATTTTCTTTTTTAAACATTAGTAGAACATGCACAAAAATTTGCACACATTTGTAATGGAAACATAGCTACCGGCGCAAGGGTTGACCTTCCAAAAGGACAACTACCTTAAAAATATCAACACTGCTATAATAGATTATTTTAGATCAAAGTGTATTCATATGTTAGAATAGCTATTTTGTAATGAGGAATGGACAAAAATACCATACTCCAGCTGTAATTGCTGTCAAATTGGTTGATATCAATTACAATGGCAATAACTGAAGGAAATTCAGATTTGCAACAAAAATATATAAATCTATTTGAAAACTATGTTCTATTTCCCCAATGATGCTGACCCCCAAACAGGGAATAATCAGTCTGACATAATATCAGACAGCAATCAAAAAATGATGTCTGTTTTTTGAACAGTCATGTGATTTCTGCTGCATTATGACATAATCCATTGAAAATAGTGTGATGTTTTAGTGACTAATGTAGATTTTAGATAAGAAGTGATGACAGTGTTCACATGGATGTCAGAAGATAATTCTACTCAGACCTTGGGAACTTCTTTACACATATAAAAAAATATTTTTTTTTAAAAACTGAGGCTTGTTCAGTGTATGTTGTCATGCATGAATGAACAAAAAATAAAAGCTGCCTTAAAACTGACACCTGATAAATAATGCTGGTGCGTTCGCACAGAAGTAAACATTGTCAACTCCCAAACAAAGCAGCTATAAAATAGTTTTATTTGGCCATCTGGAGCGGCTGACAAGTTGGTTGCGCCTTATAACCTGGCACAACAAGTTTGCCTCTAAAATATTTAGTATTTCTTTTATAGGGTGCACAGCACATCATCTGTATGTACCACGGGTGTCACAAATGTCATTTTTAGATCACTAGTCTGCCATGGAGTTTGCCATGAGTTTAGCATAAGGAATTGAAAAATTATGATAAAACACTAATAAACAATCCAACACGGCTTTACACTACAGAATATTATTACACTTCTGTCTTGACTTTAGGAAAAGTTCTCAGAAAATCAACAAAACTATTACACTGAAACAGGCAGTTGATCACCATCTGGTTTGGCATGTACTTTATGATTTGTGTTTGTTTAATCATAAAATGAACTGTTATCTCTTTTGTCTGTGATTTTGAATAGGAGCAAATAGTCATTTTTTGGAGATGTGTCTAGTTTGCTGACACTGTCATGGTAATCGCCCCCCTGGTGGCTGGCTTGTCATCCTGGGTAAAGGCAATTGTGTGTGCCCTCTAGTGCTCAGAACCAAAAAAAGAGATGGACGTTGGAATCAGTCTACACCTGCTGCATCTTCCTGCTCTGGGAGCTCAGAAAAAGGGACCCTGACCCTCCAGTGGTCTCCTTAGCCCAGGCCTGGAGCTGCTCCTCCCGCGGATCTTCCTTTGGCACCGAAGCCTGCTCACGTACCAGAGCAGACAGAGCAAACAGTAGCCTCATCAGGCACCATCAAAGTGACCACCAAGTCGACCCCTTATAATGTGGCTGAGACAGAAGACAGCTCTGATCCCACAGTGAGACACAACACTTCCCTGGATCTATCAGTCAGAGGAAGCTTAACTTACTGGAGCGGTGGACCTATGACTTGTCTGTGTTAACGAGTTAGACCTCTTAATGAGATGGATCACTCAAGAGTGGATGGGGTCGATCACGAGACGGTCCACTCCTGGTTACTGCTTCTGGTCTTTCCCCTGTGTGTGAGGATCCCAATCCCTAACTAACTAACGTAGGGGGCAGAACCTTGTATAGGGTGTACTTTATGATTTCTGGGGGTGGGGGGCGGTGGTGGCTGGTTGGTGAGAGGGTACTTGGGGGTTGGGCACTTGGTTGATAGGCCTGGGTATTGTTGGTTCTGGTTCTGGTTGTTTCTCCTTGACCTTAGGGGTATGGCTGGAATGAGTTTTAAACCGGTCGGTGGAATTTGCTCGATGTATGGGTGACAGAAGGGACTAGGGGGGAGTTCCTGTTGATGAGGAACATTAAACACCTTGAACTGATTCACGTAGATACCTGCTTTGGTGGCCCTGTTTGGGAACCCAGTGGGTATTGATGAGTGGTTACCTATTGTGTGTCACCAGGGGGGCCAACACCAGTTAATTGTCAGGGAGAGCTCCCTGCCAAACCCCCAGAGACTGCACCCATATGCAAGTCACCTGTGTTAATTTGTAATCGCATGACACTTTGGTGCCTATAGAATTTCAAATTCAAAAATACTTTATCCCAAAGGAAAATTATGTTGACTCATAGAAAAGCTAAAATGTTATTTTAACTAGGAATTCATCTTGGCCACTGAATTAATGTCCTGATGCATATTATGATGCAGGGTGAGGTTATGCTGCTTGTTTTATTTTAAGATGATTTTTCATGCATTTTTCCCAGTGTTACCAATAGGTGTGTACAGTTCAACTCTGTTGAATGCAAGCTGTTGCAAAAATGTCTCTCTGGTTTGTGTTTGTGGCAGCTGACTGAGGGGGGTAATCATCAGGAGAGAAGCAATCAACACAGGCTGTCTGTCTAATCAACTGTAGGACCCCCACAGACCAACTGTTAAATCAGTAAGTGGTTTTTCTACCTGCATGAGAACCAATTTAGGTTTTAGACCAGGGAAAGCTTTTAGAACACTTGAATCTGTTGGACATTTCTTTGCTCTGGTGAAATACTAGTTCCAGTTTTTCAGTTAAACTGCAATATTCAGGTTTTATATAATTGCAAGTTAATTAGGTCCCAAGGTAGAAACCTAGTGATGTGTGAGTTGGTGTCTGACTGTATAATCAGCCTACAGGAATTTGTAAATGCTGTCAATGATCCATCAAATACTAAACACCCACACATCACTCAATATTCCATCACACTCACTCACTCACACACACACACACACACACACACACACACACACACACACACACACACACACACACACACACACACACACACACATGACACGTGTCACTCAAGAAAAGGAGGAACAAATTTAACCTGTAATTTCCTGTCATGGATTGGCAGACCGGGGTGGTGGTCCCCCTGTTTAAAAAGGGGGACCGGAGGGTGTGCTCCAATTACAGAGGGGTCNTGTCCTGGTCGTGGAACACTGGACCAGCTCTACACCCTCAGCGGGGTCCTGGAGGGTGCATGGGAGTTCGCCCAACCGGTTTACATGTGTTTTGTGGACTTGGAGAAGGTGTTCAACCGTGTACCTCGGGGGGCCCTGTGGGTGGTTCTCTGGGAGTATGAGGTACCGGGCCCTTTGATACGGGCTGTCAGCTCCCTGTATGATGGGTGTCAGAGTCTGGTCCGCATTGCCGGCAGTAAGTCGGGCTCGTTTCCGGTGAGAGTTGGACTCTGCCATTGCTGCCCTTTGTTACCGATTCGTTTCATTAATTTTTAAGGACAGAATCTCTAGAACAGTCGAGGTGTTGAGGGGATCCATTTTGGTGGCCTTAGGATTGCATCTGTGCTTTTTGCAGATGATGTGGTTCTGTTGGCTTTATCAGATCGTGATCTGCAGCTCTAGCTGGAGTGGTTTGCAGCCAAGTATGAAGCAGCCGTGTTGAGGATTAACCTGACAGTGCATGGTTGTTTGTCCTGTCTCTTTTTGTGTTGCCCTGCGACAGACTGGCAACCTGTCCAGGGTGACCCCGGCTCTTGCCCGGAATGTTAGCCGGAGATACACACCAGCACCCCTCCCGGCCCCACTAAGGGACAATGGTGTAAGAAAATTGATAGACGGAAGGATATTTATTGAAATCAATTAATTTTTCAATCACATTTTCATTTAGCTTGTTACATTCAAGCTACATTTCTGTTTCCTAACAGTGCAAACTTTATTTTTGTGCTTTACTATATTTTATGAATATACTGGTTTATTATGGCTCTTCTTCTTATATAATTGTTTATCCTATTCATACTACAGAAAGCAAACAATGTTGAGCAGCACATTCTCTAAATAACTGCTGTCAGGAGTCCCTCATGCAGAAAGGTGTGTGGGTTTAATGAGAGCGTAAAAAACAAAGCAGCTCGCTTGTCTGCAAATTCAGGTAAACAACAGTTAGAGCAACAGGCAAATAACAGCTTTGAACAAGACTGACTCCAAATTGGCTTTGATTTCTGCTCGACTCTTTGTCATCGACTGTGAATTGCTTTTTTGATTGAAAATGTTTGATGGTGAAACGTCTAATGAAGGTAGACAACCCTATGCATCCATGCCCCGAAAACTCACTTCAATGGATTTGTGGATTTAGGGAAAAGTTTTCCAATACTAATAAAAAATTGTCCAGCTTAGAGTGAGAAGAAAACCATCCAAACCTTATTGAGTGCACAATGTGGCAAGTGATTACTTTCACAAGCCATTACAAATACAAAGAAGCACTTTCTTTTATTCATTCAGAAGTTTAAAGTTAACAGATTTTAATCTCTTATTATTATCCTTGGAAATATAAATAGGAATTTATGTTCTAACAACCTGAACATAAGATTTAGGTGTTTTAGTATTTTCTAGACTGTTTTCATGGTGCAATCTTGACAAACACTTTATTGAAGAAATTGGGGCTTAAAATACAAACAAGAATAAAAAACAAAGTTATGCAGACATCGCTGTTTGGTAAGTGGCATGCAAGTGCTTTGATCAGTCTCGACTGATTTTGATTGTTAAACTGACTTCTAACCCTGAGCGCTCTATAATCTGTTTCAACGCAGCTGTAACTCTAATTTGCATCATTTTAGCCGCCTCTCTTTCCGTTTTGCATGTAAATGGGTTTGCCGTCTTTGATGTGCATTTAAAGAATTTGTGGGTTTTCTCTTTGGCAAAGCATAACAAATCTCCTGAGACTCCCCTCAGCCCCCTCCACCTCCCACTACACCCCCATTCCCAAGCGGTGCACAAATGGCAGCTTCATTTTTTTGTGATTGCTGCTAAATTAAGAAATTACTGTAATGCGTCATGGAGGCATTACCTGGAAGTATTGCTTTCGTTTTACTGAATTTGATCCTTTTTGTTATTTCTTCAGCTAATTCACTCTGAAAGCCTAGAGAAGCCATTTATTGCCCCCTTTTGTAAACAAATGCAAGCACTTCCCAGCATCTTGGTTGCATAAATCACAGAAGGTTAAACAGCACAAACCTAAGTCCAATGAAGTTGGAATATTATGTGAAACAAATAATAAAATACGATGATTTGCCAATACACAGTTGAATTCACTACAATGACAAGATTTTAATGTTCAAACACATGTTATTGGGATTTTTAACACATATTCACTTCTTTAGATCTTGATTTCTGCAACATGTTCCAAGAAAGTCGGGGCAGGTGCGTGTTTACTACTGCGTTATATCACACTGGTTCCTCCTATCAGTATGAGAGTCAGGATGAGGAGGCGCCATGTTAGGAAGAGAAGTGGAAGCTGGAGGATCTTCAGAACAAACAGACCTACTAGGCCTACTGATTATCCCTCTATCTGGACACAGGATCAATAGAACCAGTTTAAAAGCTAAAATGAATGGTTATATGCCAGACATGGAAAACTGGGATGCATCCATGCCATGATGTTCAGAATTTAGGTCTCATGGCATCTCAAGGTGTCAACATTGCCGCCAGTGGGCTGAGAGAAATACAGCTTTATTTAATAGCAATTGAAGAGCTACCAGCTTATATCGCTTTGCAAAAAAATTAATCAGCACAGAAGCTTTTTGTCATACACCCAAGAATTTAAAACTGCTTTCCCCCCTGGCAAACACACTAATTTTAATACAGCTGAGAAACCACCTCATCCCAGCAGCAAAACGTTTTATCAAAAAAAACAAGTGTTCTCAAAATTATCGTTTCCATTACGCAAGTTTATTTTCCAAAATGTCAAATGGTGCTATTTTAAGGTTAATAAAAATGCAGCTACAATCACAGCATGTCATTCCACCGTACATTTAAAATATATACATTGTCACTTAGTGTTATTAATTTTTATTCAATAAAATTAGTTTATATATCAAGTTATTTTAGTTATTGTTTTGTCTTACTATTAAGTCTGATGTTGGAGTACAGAATGTGTCTTTAGATCCCAGGCTGCTGCTGCGTCAGCTGTGCTGTTAATTAGTGTCTCTGTTCGTTTGTAGCTCATGTCAATGTATGCGCTATGATGAGTTTAAAAAGTCTTCCATTTTCATAATGTCAAGAGACAGACAGGTAAAAAAGAACAGTGGCTCTGTCTTAGGGTAACACACTGTATGATGAATGTGTTGTCATCAGCTCTGGAGATTAGTCGACACAAACAACGCCAACACTTCCACTTTCTTAGAATTTACTAAGCTGACGCGAGAACAGAAGACATTGCTGTTGTAACAGTTTGCTGTAAGTCTGGAGTGCCTCTCCTCACAAATGAATTGACTTTGATATGAAAAATTGGTGAAGTGTCCCAGTCACACCGTCTGGCTTGGTAAATGAAATGGAGCTAAGCGCGGCTGATGTGCCTACGCTACTCCACTGCATAATGCTCTCTCCGTGTGAAGAGCCATAAAATTGTGGTTTTATAATAGCAAGGTTCAGAAAAATGAAAAGCAATAAATTAACCGACAGCTGTCAGAAGTGAGGGCCATGGAAAGTAGAAGTAAGGTCAATGAAGTGTAGAATGACGTCCTGTCAAAGAGCACCGCTAGCCCTGAGTCGAGACAGCCATGGCAAAGAGTGATAAATTGAACATCGCTATATTACACTCAGAAGCACCTTGTAGTTCAAATCTTCAAGCTCCCCCAAGCAAAATGTGACTCTGGCTACATAGAGTCTAGATCAGCCTGATATATTAGTGTCCACAAGAAATGAGAGAAATTTTACCTTCTAAAAATAAAGCTGGACATTTATTGTTTTAATTTACAGTGCCTTGCAAAAGCATTAAACAGGTTTAATCATATTTTAACAATAAAGCTCTTTGTGTTTTATGAGAGCTCAGGTAGTTAAGGTTAGAGGTTGGTGTCAAGGTCAGGTTTAGGTTCTGGAGGCGTGAAGCCATAGAAAAGGTCGACAAACTGAAAATGTCCTTATGAACCCCAGAAGTTGCATTCTTTTGCTTGAAGTAGTGCAATGCTGAAGAACTGTATGTGACAGATCATTTAGGAAACAACAGACATCTCCTTCAAAATTAAAGCATTCAGTTAAGCACACAAAAGGATCTTTATATTCTAGTAAAATTTCCAGTTTTTAAGCAGGCCAGTGGAAGACTTTGACAGGCCCAAATGAGGCCCTGAGGATGTGAAATGCATAGAAATGAATACTAGACTCCTCACTGAACGCTGAGTCCTTCGCTACATCACCACCATCTTCTATGTGGCAGCAGAGCGATCAGAGTACCTGAAGTCTGTGCTGTGTGTGTTTCAACCGTTTTACAATACAAACTGGATTCATTGGCATTACATTTTACAGGTAAGGATGAAAGATCTGAATTACTTGACTTTGCAGCCAGAAACTTCTTTCTAAACAACAGAGAAATATTTCCTATGTAGCTAAATTAGCGTAGCTAGCGTTTTCATACTGTGTTTTCTAATGAGAGAGAGCTGATGAGAAACCGCTGTTAGGGAAGTTCATTAAAAACCAGGGGATATAGTGAGTAAAGATCAGTCAGGATCAGAGCTGGAGCTGCTGCTCTTCAGTCTCTGTTTTCCAGCTCAGCTTCACCATGTCGGTATTTAGCTATAAAGATGCTAAACATTGTCAGAGCCCAACATGCTGAAAATGTCTTTTTCTGAATGTGAAGGAAACATATATGTATTTTCTATTACACTTGTGGATAATTTCTCTTTTATCCTTGGCTTCAGCCTGTGAACCAGGATGTCTCAGAAGTCATTGAGTCTCCCAGTGTGACCAGCAGACTGTGACCAGTGTTCCCAGTATAATAAATAAATGTTTTATTCTTTCACTTTTTGTGTAATTTTAAATATCTCAATCTGAAGTGTAAGTGTATTAATACAGCTTATGTATTGAAATAAAAATAATTTACTTTGTTATAATTATTTTCACTTAGCTGTCAATAGCAGAGTTGACATAATGTAATAATTATTTTAGTAGTTTAATGTTTGAGAATGACTTTAATAAATCAAGTCATTTATCAATAATATATAAAAAAGAAATACAAGAAAATTATTTGTTTTTCTTGTCTTGAAATGTTAAATACACATTAAATTATGGAATTACATAAAAATGTTCTTTAACTACTGTAAAAATGTGTGTTCATCAATGTCAATATAAAAATGATCAGAATTGTTTCTATCAAATAAAAACATTGTGTTCTTTATTCAGAAAGGCCCCAAACAATTAAATAATTACTAATTAGAAACTCTAATTAGAGTTAGAAACTCTGTCTAGTTATTTATTTCATTACCAAAGATATTAGTGTGTGTGTGAGAGAATGTATCAATGACAGGTATTAACTTAAAATACTTTGTAGAACAGCACTTTCTGAAGTTTGGTCCATTTACATGTTTACTGGCACATATGCCACATTCAATATTGCGGACGCTGTTACGTATCGCAACGGGCCGACCCGCTCCATGAGGCTATTCATGTCTATGGTGAAATGTCCATCACTTCATGCTAAATCATTTTCTCTTTAAGAAAAAGAAATGCCTGATGTTTGTAATTAAGGAAAAGAAAACTTCTGTCCCCAGTTTTCACAAATTACACTAAAACAGAATCTTGGTGTAACGATTTTTCTGTTTATCCCCCAATGCAACGTGCCATACATTAGCATAAGTTAGCTCTGCACTACCGGAATGACACGATTAGATTTTTTTTGTGGTGTAAATTATGGCAGCAAATGATGTAAACAGTTACATGAAATATGTTTATAGTTTAACCATGGCACTAGTGCTACCCCTGTGACTCAACCCCGGATAAGGGGAAGAAGATGGATGGATGGACGGTTGGACTAGTGCTCATTTATCAGCGGCGCCATTGGCGTCTGATTCAGGCATTGGCGTAACAAACCCATAATACTTGGGAGCAAGGAGTGTGAACAGAAAGGTACAAACACTGTGAGGTTGAATGCTGGAACAAAAGACCTGAGCTGATTAGTTAACAGGTTGCAGGTGTGAGATGAGACCAGAGAGGTGGACTGTGGAGGGAGAGAGAGGAACCAATGGGGAAACAGACAGAAGTAGGAAGGGAGTGAGTGAAGCTTAATGAGGTAAATGGGAAGCAGCTGGGGAAGAAGAATAAATAATAGACTGATACAAGGCAGCAAGGGAGGAGAAACAGAGAAACCAGGAACTAAATCTAACTGTAACTATCACAAAGAATATCCCTCTAAGGGGGCGAGGTGAAGTGTAGGGGAGCCAGAAGCAGGACTTTATAATTGTCTCCATTCACACTTAACGGAGAAACAAGCCTTCAGACACTAGGTGGCAGCAGTTTTCAAACTAATCAATATGCTGCCTGCTCAAGTCAGTAGAAGTAGCCTGTTGCAAATGGAGCTGAGGATAATATATGTACCATCATAGTGGAAAGAAGGAGAAACGATAGTGACAGAGGTCAGTAAAACAAGTATGACAGAGTTTTATGGCCAGGTTAAGAGATGTTTTTTTTCAAATACAAGAATAAAGTCATAATACTGATAGAACAAAACATATTTGCAATACTCAATATTGCTGGAAGAGAGTTATTAAATTATGGGTAAAAAGTAATTTACTCACAAAAAGTAACCAAGTGGTCAGATCAGCAAGTTTGGTTCTTTCTTTGAAATAGAAAGTTGTTCAAGTGTCCAGCCACTAATAACTCAATTCTGATGTGTTAAAAGATTAAGTATTTCCTTTTTGGTAAAACCAATACCAACTATGACCTTACAAGACCCTCAGTGTTACTCATACTGAGGGTATGAGAAGGAAGGGAGTAATTTTAGTGCAGCTTGGTGAAGATTTATGATAAAGTGCCAACTTTATTCTTGCATAA
Source organism: Micropoecilia bifurca (assembly GCA_903067075.1). Taxonomy (NCBI): domain Eukaryota; kingdom Metazoa; phylum Chordata; class Actinopteri; order Cyprinodontiformes; family Poeciliidae; genus Micropoecilia; species Micropoecilia bifurca. Next base: position 20,893 of record CAEGAF010069450.1, on the reverse strand, counting down.
CTTTACTCACATTTAAAACACAACTCAAAAATGTAGTCCGGCCTTAATCCATAATAATCAAGTAACCCGCAGAAAAAGGCCAGGAAATAGATGAAGTCTATTTGCCTGTTTACTGTTAATGCAAAATGTAAATGCACTTTTCTTCTCTTCTCATCTGACAAGGTGGAATATTGCTGCAAACTTTTCACAATAAATGTTAAACAAAACTATATGCCTTGTGAAAAACAATAAACTGAAGAAGCTGACTTAGAAGTTTTAAAAGGTTTTATGTGTTAAGTCAAAAATCACACATCCCAGTGAATCATTCGCACATTTTTTCTCTTTCAGACTGAGTTTTTACTGACTGACTTAAAAAACTGAGCTTGGAAATTATTTTGAGACTTAGAACAATAAAACAACTGTTTTGTCAGTCAGGTCATAAAATGCAGGAAATTGCACAGATATATGTTTAAATATTTTTCAGATTCACAGCACTATTTCAATTTGGGAAGGACAGAGCATGTGAACATGTGAACATATGAACATGTGATCCATCAGCAGTGAGTTTGGGCTGAGCTTTGTTCAATATGTGTGATACCTTTCCTGCAACCCATATCCTTTATCTTAAGTCATATTTGGACATTACTAATCATTTCTAAGCATTTAAAATAGTAGCTTAATAAAACCATTTAGTTTTTGTTGACAAAGGCAGCAAATAATCCATTTTAGTGAAGGAAACGATAAAAATAAAGGATGTAAAATGAAAACAACAGGGAATGGATCAGTCCCACATTGGAGAGGTAAGGTGTTTGCGGATTATCTGTCTCCTGTGTTATATATCACTGCGACAGCCACAGATATGGAGTCTCCCCACTTAATTACATATTCACTCTGCTTTCAAATGGAGCCACACACATACAGCCACACACTGACACCAACTTTGTCTCCCTCCATCTTTTGCGATATTGCTTTAGTTCTTTCCCGTCTCCAAGCCCATCATCCTGTTCTCTCTCCCACATGCGCTTACACAAATATACATTTCAATTAAGTCTTAGCTCAGCATGATAAATGTGGGTGCCTTTTAATTTCAATTACAGCTCCTGTTTAGCTAGCAAGAAATATGTTATGTGCTAAAGCAACATCCCCAAAACAATGGTTCAATTACGACACGTGAAAGTGCCGGAGCGGGCGTAAACCGAGGCGGGAGGCGATGCAAACACACACACCAAGCAAAGGCACACGCAAAGTAACACACACACTACAACATGAACAGCAAGAAAATAAGATTAGCTCATTTAGCTCTTGTCTGGACACATTTTTCACCTCCCTCCTGCTGACGGCTGTTCCAGAACCCATTTAAGAATTTCCACGGGGCGACACGGCCATGTGTGGAAACTAATAATTACTACCCCAAATGGAAGAGTTGTTTATTCATTTATAAGTAAAAGGTGTCACACATGAAGAATGAGTAGTGGAGGACATAATTATCTCCTGGGATCCAGCCAAAATGAATTTGTCCTGTAGACCCGATTCGTGTTGACACGCGTCAGGAGACGGCGTGAGTTTTGAGCTGGTAACCTACTTTACCAAAGGAGTTATCACAAATGTTTGTTGGAATATATTCATGTATTCAGTGTCCTCTTTAAAAAGAATGTATGCATAGTTTTATTACTGTTCTTAATCCTACAGCTGAAAACAATTTAAAAAGAGACATAACCTTTATTTTTCACTGTAACAAATCAGACTAAACCTTCCTTTCTTGTTTTAGGCGAGTTTGGACTTCCAAATGATTCCCTTTTCCAAATAACAAATTTTATTGTGAAACTTTCTTTGAAGTCAGAAATTTCCATACATTTTTCTTAACACTTGATATTTCTTTTTATTATCTAAAAAGTCGATTTAAAAGAATCTGGTCAAATGTTTTAGACATCGTTCAACAATCTTCTTGTTGGTCTAACTGAACAACGGTTTTACGCTTCATTGCTCAAAAAACACATGTAACATATATTTCTCCATAACTCTGACCCTTAACCCTAACCTTTAGCACTAAATGTGGCTGCCACTTCTGTATTTGACATTTGGCATGGGGGCTGCACAGTGGTGCAGTTGGTAGAGCTGTTGTCTTGCAGCAAGAACGTTCTGGGTTCAATTCTGAGCCTGGGGTCTTTCTACATGGAGTTTGCATGTTCTCCTTGTGCCTGGTGGGTTTTCTCTGGGTACTCCGGTTTCCTCCCACAGTCCAAAAACATGACTGTCAGCTTAATTTGTCTCTCTAAATTGTCCCTAGGTGTGAGTGTGTTTGTGCATGGTTGTTAGTCCTGTCTGTGCAGAGGATTGGACCTTGAGATGAAGAGCCACCCACATCGTCCAGGGAAACGAGGGAGAGGTGAGAGATGGACAGTAAATAATATATATTTCATGTGCTACCACAACATTTTTTTCTGGCCCTTTTGGAGTCATTGTGTTCAACATTCAAATTCTGACCAAAAATGTGGCCTCTACACTGCCTCTATGTATACATATTGGATTTGGTACTGTGTCCGGTCTAATCCCTTGACCAATAAACGTAGGACAATTTACTTTTTAATCCCAAATGGATTAAGTTGGTCTAAAAGAAGAAACGCTAAAAACACAAAACAGTACAAAACAGGTAATGTTTCATGCTTGTTCTTAATGGGGTTAGTCATTTTAGTTGTTCTCCAACCTCCTGTATAAATCTTTTCTCTGGTTAGGTTCAAACATGAAGATATTAAAACATTTTCCTGAACTATATCAAAGAGAGAAAATTATATCTAAAAAAAACACACATCCGAGATGTGAGAATTGTACTTTGTCTATAGGTAAAAACTGAATGTAGACGTCTTAAAATGTGTTGTTTCATATTTCCCACTACTTATGGTGAAAGACATGGCAATATAAATTAAAAATTAAACTGGACACAGACATCTACAACATCTGAGAGGGAAAATGGAGAGACAGAGTTGCTTTAAAGAGAATTCAGGACAAGCAAATAGAGGAATTGGTGAGGGATCCAGAGAGAGAGAGAGATCCAGGGTGGAAGAGAAACAGAGACACCCAACGGTTGAAAAGAAATGGGAATCTCAGCAATGGCTATTAAACCACTTTATATTGCTGCGGTGCCACCTGGCAAAACCCTCAGAAGCAGGCAAACGGCTGAAAATAGGTCACAGGCACAGAGTGATATTCACACTCAGTGTGTGCCATCACCTAAGGAGTCAATTGAAGAAAGCTTGAATAAATAAGTCCTCTCTCTCTCTTAAACACACATGTACACACACACACACACAACCACCCCTAGAGTCAATCAGAAGATGAATTGCCCAAACTAGACAAACGCTTGAGGATGAAGGAGCTCTGAGGGCAGGTTGTGCTGTTTCCAACCCTCAGCTGTGGGAGTCTCACATGCACTTGATCGCCTTCTCTACTTTATAAACCTCCGTTCTCACCATTACTCTGTTTGTGCTTCATTCTCACTGTTTTCTCTTTTGTTTTGTTGTATTAAATGGGACTCCAACAGGTTCACACTGTAGCTCGTTTGTTTTTGATTTTTGTCTAGTTTCTTTTTTTAAGTGAGAATAAGGCCACTTGTCTCTGATCTAACCTGAAATCAAAACACACACTAATATTAATAATAATAACAATAATAATAATAATAATAATAATAATAATAATAATAATAATAATAGCCTAAGGGCTTTTATGCTTTACTGTTTAATCTGACTTCATTCATACAAATTAGCTTTTTTAAAAAAATAAAAAATAAAAATTACACTGTACATGATCCCCATCTTCTTAGAGCATATTTCTTTTGTGTAGAAAACTTTTATTTTGTAGAGGATAACAAGCTTTTCATTAGTGGTTGTGGTGTTTCTCTAATAAACGTTGCTCTGGAGGAGGAAAACTTACTCAAGTGCAGTTTTTGAAAACATGATTTCTCCAGAGTTCCTGTTTTTTTTTTCAGAGCCTGAACTTTTTTGCAAAAATCCGACTGCTAGGCAGAGGTAAAGTACTTCCAATATGATCTGTGGTATGTGTTGACTATGCATCAACTGACATTAGTAGGATGAGACTCTATGTGGATTAACAATAATATGAGAAGCATCTTGCCATGTTTTTGGCAATCATCTCCATGTTGTCAAATAAGGGTGATTGTTTAGCATAAGGCCAACACACACAAAACCCTAACTATTCAGACTGGATGGTCAAAATGTCATAGTGAGTTCACAGCCGCTCACAGCAGCTCCAGTAACAGGTTTAGATGCAGGTTTTGTGGTAATCAACTGATGGAACTCAGATTAGTTATTTGTCCACTTCTCTTGGATTTGGTAAAGTGAAGCTCCACCTGCTGTCTGGACAGTGGAACAGTTGTTGGTTCTGTGACCTCTCAGAAGGTTCTGGGCTAAATTCAAGCCTGGAGTCTTTCTGCACCCAGTTCATGTTATATGCAGGTAAGTGTTCATATTTGAAATTCTGACATTTGCAGTCTATGTTGGGTCAAATAGTGTTTCTATATTGGATTATGAGTGAGGGAGTGTGTGTGTGTGTGTGTGTGTGTGTGTGTGTGTGTGTGTGTGTGTGTGTGTGTGTGTGTGTGTGTGTGTGTGTGTGACTGGTTGGTTGTCCTGTTTGTCTCTGTGTTTCCCTCTGACAGACTCTCTAGGATATATCTCACCTTTCACCAATCTCTGGTAAAGATCAGTTCTATCATTCTAATAAAAAACAAAAATGGCGTGATCAGGGGCAACCCAAACCCGTCTAGGTCCAAACTACTGGTAATGTGGAAGAGGCTGGATAATTGTGTACAATAAAATATAAGTAATTGTCAATTAAGCTTTTTTAAGCATTTTTTTCCTTTGCCACAGAACTGTATATATAGGCCTTTTTGTTTTGTATTTTTTTTCCACCAAGGTTACATATTCTCTGTCTCGATATTCAAAGTTTACAAAAATGTCTGAACCTACTGTACATCTGTCATATTTTCTTAAATATAGAGGGGAAACTGTAATTTGCCTCATCCCACACATTTTTAAATGGCTGTGCACAAGCAGTTCTATAGTCAAACAAAGAGTCTGGAGAAATATTTTAAAACTGCCGTTCAAAGAAACTTTCCATTTAAGCTGAGTGAACATGAGCTAATTTGCATCAGAGAATCAGTCAATATTGGTTCTATTCTCAGTGGGGTTGAATACAAATGTGTGCCACATTTTAAGGTTTTATTTGTAAAGAAAAATGAAAGCTATGAGAACTTTTGCTTCCACTTTAAAATGATGCACTATTTTAATGCTTTGTGTGTGATATGCCAATATAAACTACATTGTCATGACGACACAGAAGTATCCTGTATACTTCAAATGTGATAAAAACACCTAAAATAAGTTTGACACCTGTGAAGACCTGACATTATTTACATTGTTCTAAAACAAGTCCTGCCCACTGCTGCTGCAGTGATTACTTTGTGTACAATCAGGGAATTTTACTCTGAAAATTTTGCTAACACAGTTTAAAAATATCGAAACTTTTAATAAAAAAATATCAAAAACAGCCAAATTAGTTGCAATGAGAGAAGCAGAAATAAGACTTTAATATTCTTTGAGAATTTGAACTACCAGTGGTTAACTGTTGATAATCCGTTTTTAAAAATGTATCATCTTGTCTTAAATGACAATAATAAATGGAGGAAAGTATTTGTGTTTGAAAATGTTAAATTCCACCCATCAATTGTTAAGCATGGTGGTGGCTGTATCATACTGGGCTGTTTGAGTGACAGCAGTAATGGTGTGTTGCACAATGTGGCAGATATATGAAAGATCAGCTACATTCAAATTTTGCCGCAAATAATTAATAAAATTATAGAACTTTGACATAACTGGATGTTCTAATTGGTCAATGAGCCCAAATACATTGAACTGCTTCTGAACTGGATTAAACAAACTTACATGAAGCTTTTATCTCAACCTCCAATACTGTGTTGCACTTTACCAAAGTGCAACACTAATTTACATAAAGGTCTCGACGATGCATGACTATCCTAATCTTAGTAATGGCCTATGTTTAGTCTTAGTTTTAGATGGAAATGAAAAGCCACAATGCCTGGTATAGCATGGAGGGACTGGACCTAACAGCCGGATTTTACAATCAATTATGCATCTATATAGAAACAGCTGGTGGGTGACTGTCATTATTTTTTATTCTGTTGCTCACTTTTACTCCCTCAGCCACCAAGCTTGTTGCAGGCAGCAGCTGCTCTCATGTCTTAAAGTAACTTGCAGCAAAGCCAGAAATGTATTTACCTTAATATGATGAATGCACGTTAACAGAGACTTCTTTGATTTTTACTCAAATGCATTAATGCTGTGTTGTAAATGCTCACAATTTTTCTACTGCTCAGCTGCAATGAACCTGGTGTTTTCAGTTCAAGATGCCTCCCAACAGTTGACATATACAGTTACTTAAAGCTACAGGATACAATGTTAATTAAAACATTTTTTTTACATTTGTTGAAACTGTTCCTATGTTGTGATAGTATGATATAAGACAGATAATCAGTAAAAAAAAATCAAGCTCCTCTGCCTACTCCCAGTGCTCTCAGTACTGACTAGAAACAACTAATCAGAACCAGGAGGCGGGTCTTAGTGCTATTAATCACCTGTGTAGCAGATAGTGCTGCTTGTCACAATGCTAAGGCTAGTTAGCATAGTCACAGATGATGGCAGATGAAAATTTTTTCTGCGATTGCATGTTTTTACCACCATTAGCAGCAAGTTTACACAAGGTTGAGTGGCAGCGCCAAGACCCTCCCCCTGGCTCTGATTGGTTGTTTTGCTCGGGAGCGCTGCATTTCTTTATATGGCAATAGTAAATCAGGAAGGAGGTGGAGGAGATCGATACTTTCACAGATTATCTGTCTCATATCACGCCGTCACAACATGGTGGCAGTTTTAACAAATATATAAAAAACATATTTTTTATAAAAGTTGCATACTGCACCTTTAGGGCCCCCTCTAAGATGCTGATGGTGGCCTACATAAAAAACATATGAAGTGTTTTATAAATTCAAATGCTACCCAATGTTCATGAATACACTCAGTGGAAACATCAGAAGTTATCTTCTGATGTTAACACAGAAGTTAGACCTTACTAACTTACCAGGTCTTCCTTTTCTCCACTTTGTGGGTACAGCCAATCAGAGTCAAGGAATCCATGTGTCTGATCGTTTCATTTCAAAAGACTCCATCTCTCACTCACTGACCAACATTACAGCATTTCTTCCATGTGCACCGATAATCACATCTGGAAAAGCTTTCACAATAATAGTTTGCTACTTCTATCATCATCATCTGGATGTTCCACTCTACTTTTAGGAAAAGCTGCAGCTGATCCAGAACGCTGGTGTTCTAACTAAACTGCTGTTGGTCACATTCAAAATATTTCAAAGCCAGAGCGAGAATTCTGCTTCTCTATAATCTTAAGAAGTGAAAACTTTAGTTGTCAGAAAACATAAAATCCTTCACAAGGACGAGTCCACAGTGGTGGAGTGTTTTAGATTTTTTTTTTCTTACCTTTGTGTCGTTTATTTCCTGTTTTTGGAGGAAACTGCTGTGGTTTGAGCAGAAATACTGGCACTGTCTGACAAATCTGTCACCCCCTCTGTCTTGATGATTTCTCTCTCGCTGTCAGTGACAACAATATCACACATTTCACTGACTTTCGCTACTTTGTCATATTCTCTCCCATCTTTTGTCTTGCACCACTTTCTTGGTAAGTGACACTTTGCCTTTGTAACCTCACCACTGTCCCCTGGTTTTCTCCCCTGCAGCCATCTTTATTTGTTCCCCTTCATTGACAGCTGTCCCAAGGCATCAGGCCTACAAACCTGTGTCCTTCCCTCCCTGCACTAAGTCCCACACCTCCTTCCCTCGTCTTCCTCCTGATATTGACAGCTGTCATGAAGCACCAACATGACACAGTCTCGCTTTGCTCTGACAGCTAAGCTTAGTTTGGTTGTGCAGTCTTTGACTGAATCCCACACCAACATCTGCCATGTAGAGTGATGAGTCATAAAATGAGCCCACGAGCTAATTTTCATTTGTCTTTCCTCTGCACCGTGCATTGTTACCTCAGATCTGTGTTCTCCAACCCGTGGATCTCTGAGGGCTTAACTTCAGTTTTTCCCCATTTTGGTTTAAATTTAGACTTGGTTTGTAAGAGTACAAAAGTAAAATATGTCCTCATGTTCGGTGGGGGAGACATGTTTTCATGGCTTTATGTCACACTCTTTGTCTCCCGTACAGTATATTACAAAAGTGAATTCACTCCTCACATTTTGTAAATATTTCATTCTATCTCTTCATGGGAAAATGCTGTTTTGACACTTTGATACATTGTAAAGCAGTCAGCTTGTATAACAACATAAATGTGACTGGCCATAACAAATTTGGGGTGTGATTTAAAAGGAAGATGTAAAGTCCACTTTTTTGGGCTTTACATGCTATGTTACTCCCTCTTTAAAACATACGATTCCTTCATGCATGTTTTTGAAATCCTTTCATCTCCCATGGCAACCATTCAGAAAACACCTAGGTGGATCTAGCTCCGCCTTCTGGGCACATCACCTCCTCTGAGCCCCAGCTTCCAGGTTCCACCTCACAGAGAAGACCGACCTCCTTGTTTTCCTTTAGACTAGCCAGCAGCAATTAGCAAGTTCAAACCTTATATGTGACCTTTACAATTTTGTACTGTGTACTTAACACAGTACAACTTTGTACTTAAAATAGAAATCATACTTAACCATACATTTTTTTAAATATTTACAAACCACCACTTCTACATCTGTTCCAGTAAAAATCGATTCCATTGTCCTTAGATCAAATGTTTTTCCATTAAAACCAAACTGTGGTTCTGCTAACGAGGACTCAAATTCAAAAATGTATATGAAATCCATAGTTAATCATAAAAATCTCAAAATATTCCTTGATGTCCGTGTCTCTATGTGAAATAACATAGACATCATTTCACATCTCTATATCTGATTGAGTTTTAGCAAAAAATAGTTATCTGCTGAATCAAACTGCAATAGCAATGGATTCCTGAATTACAAAAATAGTTACATAAAACACATATTTCAATAAAAAAGTAAAAAAAAAAAAAAGTAAAATAACCAAGGGAGTAAAGAGGAGGAATTCTCTGTTAACAAAGTTGGTCCTTTAAGTACAGTATAGACCAAAAGTTTGGACACACCTTTTAATTCAAAGAGTTTTCCATTTTTCAGGAGACCCGTTGCATCATTCCAGCCTTAACACAGGCTGTGTGAACAGAACTAATAAGTAAGACTTGGGAGGTTTAGCATACGTCTATCAGAGGGCTGCTCTCTGAACCCTGTCCACCCATTTTGCCTTTTCTCACAGTATGAAAAGAAAGTAGAGCATTGTGGGAATACCAGGGTATACCAATGCAACATGAATGTGAAACAGAAGGAGATTAATCTATTAACGGTAGTCTATTTAATGGGCTGGTCAGGACAGCAGTTTTAAAGGTTCTTCAAAAAAAACTACAGCTTTAAAAGTTGCCTATTCTAATATGGTGGAAGTATACTTTTGCTTTGCCAACAAACTGTCATGTTTGTTTCCTGAACCATCTACAAAATCACTCTAACACTGATAGTATGTTGTGTTGTGTTCATAAGGCAGAGCTTCAGAAAAAGCAGGAGTGTCTTAAAGAGACAGAGGCCCAATTTCAATAATTTCAATAATTTCAAGGAATTAAATTACAAAGTCAAATTTCTTTTAAGTCACATTTTTATAACTTGTATTAGTGCTGGTGTGAGAGACACTGGACACTGGTGTTGTGTAAACGATCAAGTGACCAACAACATTGTTGTAAATCTCAAGAACAATGTTCTGGAGGTCTGCCTAAAAATCTATCCTCCAGCTGCAGCTGATCCAGAACGCTGCTGCTGGTGTTTTAACTAAAACCAGGAAGATAGAGAACATCACACAGTTCTAAAGTCCTTACACTGAGAGAGTAGCTCAGAGAATAGACTTTAAAAATACTGTTTGCTTAAAAAACTGCATTTTGAGCGACTTAGCAACAAAATATATTAATGAATGAAATAATCTGTTGTTGTATCAACCTTCCAGACCTCTTGGATCTTCTGGTTCTGGTTCTGCTCTGCATCCAGAACCAGAGCCAAACATGGAGAAGCAGCAATCAACTTCTATGCACCACAAATCTGGAACAAATTCCTGGAAAACTGCAAAACAGACGAAATATTGAGTGCTTTTAATTTGCAACTAAAAACCCATCCGTGTGGAGTTCCTCTTGAAACATAATCAGTGAAATATTGATCAATATTTTGATGTGTATCGATAGCACTTGAAAATTGTTGACTGTGTTCTACAATGTTATATTTTTGTGTGTGTTTTTATCATGTAAAACACTTTGAACTGCCCTGTTGCTGAGATGTGCTATACAAATAAACTTGATTGACTGATCTTTATGTCCAGACCTCAGCAGCCGGTGTCCTGCAGTTTTTAGATATGTAGACCTGAATCATGTAGTTAGCGGAACTCTGAAGACAGACTGGGGAGGTAATTTAGTCATTTGATTGAGTTGTGTTGGGCAGACTCATGTAAAAGTTGCAGGGCATAGACCCTTTAGTCTTCAATGTGAAAACCTTTGATCTACAGTTTGGACATAGGTTATGCAATTAAGACTGGCCAAAATAATATGTTTTGGCGTGTGTTTTTATTCCCAGAAATGTAGTCAATGACCCAGAAATGGAAAAAAGTCTAATTAAAAGGATTCTTGGGAGAAAACCTGTCAGTGGAAGATCACAACACCGGGACAGAGGAGAAAGAACGTATCACATCATTCACCCCACAGATCTTTTCAGATAAACATCCTATGCAAACCTTTAAAATTTTGTGACATCACATTCATCAACATGGTTGCAGGTTGTTTTATCATCGTATAAATGTGCTGTATATGTATGTAATATACACTCCCAATTCCAACTTTGAGGTCCCTTTTTGCACAGGATAAGCAGGTCAAAGGTCAAGGAAAGTAACTTTAAATAAGAAATATCAAGTAAGAAAACTACTACAGAATCAGAGTAACGAGACAAAAACAATATGTAAAAAGTCAAGCACAAGAGTGGAGAAAAAGAAAGGAAAATTTGTAGCAGACGCCGAGGAGGTGGGAGGAAACAAATGGGTGAGAGATACCCTCAGGTAGCCTATTTTCTCACCCTGCAGGAGAGAGACAGCAATTAGGATTGGTGTGTTTGTGTGTGTTGCTGACAGTGTCTTTCACTTGTCATGAAGACAGCAGGGCTTTTGAGCTTTTGAAAGGTGGGGTGCAATGCACTGCAGCACTCTTCCCATGTTTCATTTTTGCTTAACACAGCGGAGTCTGGTTGCCGGGGTTTGTAGTTGCTGAGGTTTAACAGTTTAAGCTGGACAAACTGCATCTGTGCTGTCTGGAAAATGCACTTACAGAGACATGTAAGGATAGCTTAGCCCTCCAGGCTAAAAACACACAGATGTTACATTCATGTTGGGCCTTTGTAAGAGTTGTCAAACTGGTTCTTTTTCAGGATGGGGTGAGTATTTACCACTTCAATGAATTTCAAATACAAAAACTGACAAGTATTAGGCTACATAGTTCTCATGTGATCTCACACGTCCAGGAAGCTTGTAGCTGACAGCCATCTTGGTAAAAATTCATAACTGTTATGTTATGAGGTTGCAATGACCAACAATAAACAAGCCACAAGCTTAGAACCACCTAATTTCAAACTTATAAACAGTATCAGTGCATTCTGTTACAATTATTGAGTACTCTCCCCACCTCTGTGCAAACCTAAGATAAATATCAATGATATTTATGGAGCTAAAACAGTTTCATAATTCATAAATGCACAGAACGAGAGTCACACTTGTATTTTGATACAAACGCAAATACATCTTGATTTACAAGCTGCTTCTGTGCTGCATCTCTGTGTGAATTTTTACTTAAGTTAAGAAAATTACTTTCAAATTAATTTTCTATTTTTAGCAACATGTCTTGATTGAAATAGCCTAATTATAGTTATTGGACTAATCTTTATGTTACATGTAGTTAGAGCAGATTGCCTGCTAGATCTTCTGATCTGCCCTTTGTCTGTGTGGGAAACAATCAGGAGAAGTTCCAGCTTCACACTGATCTGTGAAAAGCCATAAAACAGCAGGAGTTCAGGCCAGTGGAGGAGAAGCTCAGCTTCCACTTTGTTTAGATAAAGATGACAACTGGTGTTTGATCTTAAAAACAAATTGTTGGAAGTTTCTAAGAGGGTCAGAGACAGCTCCTGGTTGGATGGGCAAAGATACAGTTATTTAAATAAATTAAAGACAAGAATACACCTTTACTATAAAAATTTGTGCACGTGAGGAACAAACTAGATTTGCTTTTGCAACTCTCCAAAGACGTCTTTGCTTTTATTTATTTCTTTCTTCTTTTCTATTTGTCTCAGGTAAATGAATGTCTGTTTTAGTGTGTATGAAGTGTCTGTGCTGTTGATGTGATTTTATACTTTTAAATGTTAGAACAAACTCTGAAAATGTTTGACATAGAGGGTTGACCGTCATCTCTGTGGGGCTTTTGTTTCCACGCATGGAATCATTGAGTCCAGGAGGATAAGAGTGTCACGGTGTGGTGTGGTTGTGGTGAGGATTGACACTGAGACCCAGGTAAGATGAAGATGATGATAGTGATTTAATGAAAAATATGCTCAACAGTCCACACAGGCAGCACGGCAGAAACGTAGCACGCAGCAAATACCGGTAGCAACTGGCAACACGGACAGAACATGTGAGCTAAGCTACCAGGACTTAACAGTACAACTGGAAGCTAAGAGACAGACAACAGGAACTAAGCTGGCCAGGACTTAACAGTTCTACTGGCTGCTACACAGACAGCAAATGACATAGGTTAGACGTACTTACGACAAGGACCCGACGAGGAACAGAGACAACAGAGGGGACTAAATACACAAGAGGTAATCAAGNGCAGAGACAGGACTCACAGGGAACAGGACTACACAGAAAACTCAAAAATAAACACAGAAAAACACAGATCCTGACAAAGAGAATATAACGAGGCAGAAGTTAATGATTTTATTCTCTTAACACTTATCCTACGGGGCTGAACTTTATCTCTACGAAATATGCCCCCTGCCACCCTCAGCTCTCCCTTGGTTTGTTACTTTGATCATTTATGGATGTGATACATTAAACCTATGTACCCAATTAAGGATTTTGAATAAAATAAACTTTAGTTTGGATATGTACAGACCTTTCATCCTACAAAAATAAAAATAAAGAATGGTTCAAACAGATGATCAACAGGCCCAAGATGAATAGAAAATTGAAATGAAAGGAATGAATGTAAACTTTTTATTGGCTCTGTTTGGTCCAATTTGGGATACAAGATGAATTATTGCTCCTGTATTTGCTAATCCCCAATGCTCCAGATATATGATTCATTTTGCATCTTGCAGAGAATGAGCTATGCAATAGCTTTTTTTAAAAAAGAAAACACAGCAAGATCATTTTTTATTAAAATAAAACTTTCTGTCTCATTTCTTAATGCAAAAAAGAATAAAATATGTTTAATTTATGCTATAAAACTCTGCTTGGATGAAGTAATGATGCTAATAACAGAATGTAGTCTAATCCTTACTTTCACTTAATGTCATCATTTGGAAAGCATTACTTAATTACCAGAAAGAAAACAATCTCTTTAAAAGTTAAAACAGGGTCATAGCACTAATATATTATGCCATACACCATATCATGCAAAAATGAATTAGGCATTAGAGTGCCAGGCTGTTGAAAGCCATTAGCATTTCTGTCACTCAGTTCGATGTATTTGAAATTTAAATCCTACATTTTTAAGGTTTATAATCATAAATGAGGACATGAATGGTGCTCTGCTCTAATCCCTCACAGAAATGTGGTTGGACTGGATGAAATGCGCTGAAGTTGTCAAATGTAATAAATACAATGTCGCAGTATTTTCTTGGTTCTGCCAAATGTTTGAAAATGGGACTCATGTTTAAAATGGTTCCTATTTAGCTTCTTTTATAGAAGGCAAACCGCCTCTGGCCTGGAGCTTCTCCTACATTTAAAGACACAGAACCTGATGGATTGTGGGGATGGATGTTTCAAGCTCACAGCTAAACTAAGAGTAAAACTTTTTTATTATTATGTCTGAATAAATCTGCAGTGACAGTGTTTTCCACACTTTTCTGACACATTTAGCTGACATGTTATGTGCTACTCTGACTTCATATTGCCCAAAGAGACAGGCAGGTGATGGATCTTTGTCATACTATTCTCATGGTATATTCTGCTATCTCAGCAATTTATTTTCTTGGGATGTTCTATGTATAGCTCAGTGGTTCTTAACCTGGGTTTGATCGAACCCCAGGGGTTCGGTGAGTCGGTCTCAGGGGTTCGGCGGAGCCTCTGCTGCAGAGGTAAAGACACACTTGTGTAAAGTCGTGATGACGCCCGCTTTGCTATCACTTGCTGTAAAGGATCACATTACATTGCTTAGCCAATCAGTGCTGCAGAGGAGCACTGATTGAAGGAGATCCACTCAGCATGGATTTGAACTTGTGTCTTTATTTACTTCAGCAAAGCTCAGTTTTTACCAAATTCTGTAGCTTTCGGTGTTCTTCTAAATCTGCTCCTTAGTCGCATCTATTCGGGCTTGCTACTGCCTCTAGTGGTGTGGAGGTGGTAACACAACTAATATAATTACATTCCTAAATCAGAATACCGCAAAGTCTTTATTATTTATTATACATTTTTTCTTCTCTTAAGAATGTAGAGCTAATTAAATGATCTAAGCAAGACCTTAAAGTGGTTCCAGTTTGTCTTGATGGCCAACCTGTTGAAACTGTGGCAAATTTTAAATACCTTGGGTCGTTCCTGGACAGTCAGCTCAACTTTGCTGAAATCACTGATTTTATTTATCACTACAGAAGGGTTCAGTGAATGCACATATGAAACTGGTGGGTTTGGTACCTCAAAAAAGGTTAAGAATCACTGGTATAGCTATAGCAGGACAGCCTGGGATGTCCTGCCTAGATATTTTTAAGTCATGTACTGTATAGAGTTTTGAATAATTTTGAATGTCCCAATCCAAAAGCAAAAGTGCTAGTAAATAGTTTTTGTTGATATTTAGTTTGCTTTCATCATGTTTTAAATGGTAATGTAAAAAAAAACAAAAAAAAAAAAAAACATCTATTAACAATTTCATTTCACACATTTTTAACAAATCTAAATGATAGGGAACAATAAAGCCAGGAGACATTTTCCTGGAAGAAAAGCCAGCATGTATAAACTGGGGCATGGCGTCTGCTCACAGTTTACCAGATGGAATTCTCTTTCACCCATCTCTGAAGTGCTAGGATAGATCTTCTCCTAAAGGGATGCAGCAGCAGAGGTTAAGGCCAAGACGTCTCTCCATGCAAGAAAAAGGTTTAGTTGATAACCCAGGGAGGTGTCAAAGGGACAAAGACCAGATACAGAAGAGTTAAGAGAGTTATTATCATAATTCTGTCCCCAAGGAAGCTGAAAAGAGCAAAGGGGCTTGAGTGTCAGAAGCCACACAGTGGAAGGCTGCTTCAGACTCAGTCAGTTTGATCTTTAGTCTGAGGATGGAAACACAATGTCACACTAAGCATGGCTCTTAAAGGTATTGAAGAAAACCTTCCAAACTTTATAAATGAACTTTGAGCCTCATCGACAGATTAGGCCAGATTGGATAGTATTTTAAAAAGTTGATTGTACACAATACTGCCCGTTTTAAAACTTTTAAGTCTGTGGTTGTGACATAACAAAACATGACAAAATGCAAGGAACAAGACAATTCATTATAGGTCCAGAGTATTACAAAGCGGCACACAGATTCTGATCCATTCAGATCATCTTTCTGTCTGTTTCTTGTGTTTCTTTCCTCTCCATAGTATGTTCTCTCTATATGTGTGTGCTGAGCATATTTGTGGTGTAATGAATAATGCAGCGGCTGTAGGTAAAGATAAGGTGACAACATGGCAGCTTGAGGGTTGAAGAAGACGGTGTCACTACATATACCCCCCACCCTTCCACTGAGGCGGGCGCGGGAACCAAGAGGAGGAAAGGATAAAGGTGAAAGGATGGAGAGAGAGGAAGTGGAGTCGCAAGGAAAAAATGAAACGAGTGTAGAGGTAGAGCTGTTAGTTCACTCAGATGTTTTGTTTACCATACATTATCTGCTGTTTATTATTTATACCCTTCATGCTCTCAGCAGGGGGGCTGCTTCAACCTTCTTCACAAGGACGACGTGCACGACTGTGTATGACATCTTTATGTATGACTAATACAAAAGGAGAACTTGTTCTAGCAAATATGAGTCTTTACCGCTTTCATGCGCACTTCTGGATGTGTGTGACTCATATGCCCCCCTCTCTTTGCTAAATGCGCGTGTGTGTGTGTGTGTGTGTGTGTGTGTGTGTGTGTGTGTGTGTGTGTGTGTGTGTGTGTGTGTGTGTGTGTGTGTGTATGGCACACATGAATGTAACGTTATGTTCATAGTTTAGCTTGTTGTTTTAAGGTAGGTACTCTGAAAGACAGATCTCAGTAGTTACTATTTGCATAGTGCTACTGTGATTCTCAGATCAGGAAGGAAGTTTGAATTTAGCTTTCTGTGGGTCAAACAATCTAAAACTTCTTGTCAATTTGCAGTGTTACCCAGCTATGTATTGTTCTGAAAGGAAAAGTTTGGGACTCTTGAAGTGAAGTAAAATTCAGGTAAAACATTAAAAGTTAATGTTACCTATTAAAGGGGCAACATTACGTGTTTTCCAGGCATGGAGAGCCATTTTATAGCACAATCAAGTACCTATGTTACGTTCAGTTGTTATAAAAAAAATTCTGCCTTGAAATTGGGCCTCTGTCTCTTTAACAAACCATTTCTCATTCTGAAACTGCCTTCTGAAAGTCATCACAACATGGCTCCTCTATTAACTCTTTACATACGTTTTTAACAAAGTTTCACTGAGAAGTAACTTGCATAGAGAGCTCAGCAAAGGTGCAGTTCCCTCCGCCAGGTGTTTGCTAATTGCTGCTGGCTAGTCTGAAGGAGTTGAATGCGGGTGTCACATTGAACATTTGTCATTGATACTTGACAACCATTTCTATTTTGCATCTGGGAAGAAAAATAACTATGATGGACGATAATGAGGATTAAGTTAGTAATGTGCTGGCTCTGGTTGGACAACAACTTTAAAATCGCAAAATACGCTCCACCATTACTGCAATTTAGTGCCGCAAAGCCTTGTTGAATTACTTTGATGTTTCTCTCAATATTTGTCACAAAAAGAAATCATATTTTGTTTTGAGACGATGTAGTGAGAGACGAGTGGGTAGATCAGGAGACAAGTAGCTGTTATATCGACATGCCCTTGGAGAAAGTGACGTGCTCTTTAGACGCACTTCCTCTGTTTTTACCGACCAGATGTGAAGACATTGACATGCAAATAAGCCAGCTTTCTTTGTTTTTCCTTCTGTCTTTCATTCTGTCTCTGTTTCTTATCTCTTGGCATTTTGCCTCATGTTATCGCTGACTCCCTCTCCTTCTTACATTTTGGACCGTCTCACATTCAATCGAGGCCCAAATTATGTTCAAGTGCAGCCGCAGACACTTCCAGACAGCCGTTCTGTTCAGGAAGCCATCACCGACGCATACGCTGATGCAAACGGCTCTGTCTGACTTGCTATCAAGAGCCTTTCACATTCACATGACTCCTCTGTCATTATTTTGCAATGAATAATCTCAGTCTTTTTACTCTACAGTACAAAGTCAATGAGCAGTTGAGAGTGACATTAAAAACTCAAAATACCAACTAATGCCACTTTGAGGGGCAAACAACTTTGTGAAGGGTGTCTGAAAGCCTTGATGGGGACTTAAGGAGTTGGATGCTGCTAGTCTGCAATAAAGAGAGCAAAATGTATGCAGATGATTTATGAAAGAGACTTCTATGTAGATAGCCATACTTCTAAATGGTAATAAGTCATGTTTGAAGTAGCATGGGCCTAAAGAAACTTTCCTTTGTAAATTAGCCAAATAAACCTTGATGAGAGCTCACTGCTGCAGAGGCTGATGCTAGCATCAGTCTCTGTGTTTTATTAGGGATATATGATCAGGTTTTAGCAGGTCTCACTAGATTCAGTGAGAAACCTTCACCTGTGATTCATCTGTGAGACTCACAGCAAAGTAACATTTATCTTTAGTGGTCAGTCCATCCATTGATATACATTACTGGACTGGAAAAGCAATGACTGGGAAAATGATACAATCACGCAATGAACATGCAGTGTTTTGCTACTAATTGTCAACACTACTACAGCTAGATAACAAGGTGAAATTGTATCACATCCCACAGTCAGGAAAAGGTTTTAATAAAAAAAAATATATAGAAAGTGGGAAGTAAGTTGGTTATGCTAGCTTGACTTTGTCAACATTAATACAGAATTGCAGCAGAATTCAGGATGTTTTGGTTTAGTTAACACTAATGACTTATACTATGTGTTATACTTATATGGAGACCCACATAAGTATAGCAGGTGTTAATTTAGTTAATCAGCCACCGCTAGTGGTCAAGCCTGAAAACATAAAATTGTAACGAGCTTGGAAAACAGAATACAAGTGGTTTTGAATTGTTCTTCACTTGTTTGGGGTGTTATTTTCCCTTTGCTGTGTTGCAGTGCAACTGTTGCGATTTTTAAAAGTTCAATGAACAACAGAAACTGGATTAATTTCCTTGTTTCTTCATAGAATGTGGCAATATTCATGGTAATTATCAAATAGGTTGAAATATTTCACAATGCAAAGGAGCTGTAGGTTGCTACATTTTACCAAGCAATGACTCCTACAGCAGCAAATATGTACAAATGAATTGTTGACTAAATTAAGAAAAAATTGCTAAGTCCTTTCTTACATCTTGAGAGAAACCAGTGTGTTTATATATTTATATTGAGGGAGATCCGTGTTTTACAAATCAAAACATCAGCAATTTTCTCACTTTTTAATATAAGTTACATTTTATAGAAATTTGATAATCAATCAATCAATCAATCAATCAATCAAATTTTATTTGTATAGCAAATTTCAGCAGCAAGGCATTTCAAAGTGCTTTATATAATTAAAATAAAAACAGCATGAGACAGTGAATAAACAGTTAGAAAGACAAAGATAATTTTTTTATAGAAAAAGAAAAAAGGCTAAAAAAGATAAAAACATTAAAATCCACACCCCTTTGTAGGACTACAGTTAAACGTCTCACACCTCAGAGTTTTAGTTAACACGCCATTTAACAAGGATTCTCACAACCCTAGATATAGATTCATTTCACAGGGACATTTTCCAGGGGGACTTTACATAGACAGTGTGAAAGAAAAATAAAAAGAAGTTAAACTAGATGAAAAGTAAAGATAAAAACATTAAAAACATCAAAACCCGCAATTTAGCCATAAGCAACTCTAAACAGGTGGGTTTTAAAGGCACCCAGTGTTTCAGCTGATTTACAGTTTTCTGAGGGTTTGTTCCACCCAGGACCGGATCGGATGGGAGCCCGGGTCTGGAGGTGCCAGGGAGGGAAGAAGGGTTTCAAGTCGCTTAAATGTCTAATTATATACGCAGAAAGTGGGCCCTCACCTGTTAAGAAAAGTGTATTTAATGTTAAAGTTACCTTCCCCAAAGTTACCTTCCCCAATGGAATATATACTAGTCACCCCCAATGGCTGTTTCACTCACGGTTTAGCCGAAATGCTTCCCGGGTAAAAATCAAGACAAACAACGTGGCAGTGCCACTAACCCGTTCGCTAGTGGGCAGAGTTGTCTTGCAGATTGAACTGTTTTTACATTTCTCCATGGAGATTCTTCCTACCAGTCACAACCTTCACTTTAATGGGGGCAATGTATTCAATGATATCTGAAAGTTTGCACTGAAAATCATCTACCAACTTATCTACCTCATTAAAGCTTAAGGGTGAGGAAGAAGAGTAGATTTGATTAAATGTTTCTGCTGTGTTTTCTGTGAAAGAATGTTTTGTGATAGTAACTTTTTGTCCAAGTGGGTTAACAGATAAAGAACCGTCAAAGATAACAGCAAAGTAATCCGACGGAGACATCAGTTACAGAAACATTGGAAATATTCACACCCTTACTGATAACCAGGTCCAGTATGTGTCCTTGAGTGTGTGTTGCTTGTTTGACATGTTGTGTTGGACCAAAACTCTCCAATATATTACAGAGTGTTTTTGCCCCTCGCTCTTGGGGGTTGTCAACATGAATGTTGAAATCACCGACAATTATCAAACAATCATAATCAATGCATATGAGAGATAGAAGATCATTCAAGTCCGTAAAGAAACCTTCCACATATGTTGGGGTTTTATATAGAGTTACTGTCAAAGTTCGTTTGTAGCCTTTTACCTCGATTCCAAGATATTCAAAAGACATACATTTACCCAAAGAGATTTTACTACGGTTCATGTAGTTACATATTGAAATGTTCTTAAATATTGAAGCCACGCCTCCTCTTTTTTGTGTGTTTTCTATTCTCACTTAAAAAAAATTGTACGTAGGAGGCGCTGATTCAATTAGTACGATTGGTTCATTATTGTCATTCAACCATGTTTCTGTCAGAAATAAAACATCAATATTATGCTCGGTGATGAAATCACTAATTAATATAACTTTAGCACAGAGAGATCTGGTATTTAAAAGAGTCCAGTTATGATGTTGATAATGTAAATATAACCATAAAAATTGTGACTTTAAAAATAATTCACAGGCAAAGTTATCA
>CAEGAF010069439.1:0-21926 GCA_903067075.1 Micropoecilia bifurca | reverse complement strand
CCCCCCCCCCCCCCCCCCCCCCCCCCCCCCCCCCCCCCCCCCCCCCCCCCCCCCCCCCCCCCCCCCCCCCCGCGGAGGAAGGAGGTGATGTTCACTGAGCAGGAGTAGCTTTAGCCTGTATGACCAAAATAATGATTCCTTTAAGGTTTTCAGCCCATGTCTTATTATTATTTTCAATCGGGTCCTCTAATTCATATTTAGAGATCATGTGCTGTTATGGGCAACAATCCCTCTCCAGATCTTCAAATCCCGCTCTTCAGCACAATCAGTCTAAATTTGCGAGTGCAACAATGAACATGAGATTAATTTCAAGGATTTGGGTTTTGTATTAATGTTAGTGTATTAAATATTGGGGTTATTTATGCAATTTTAAAAAAACACAAAAATGCTTCTTTTTCTACTGTCTGTGTATAAGAGCGAGGCGCAGTGAAGAGTAAACACTCACCTATGAAAGTGAAAAAAAAAAATAGAAAAAGTTAGGTGTATCTTCTATGCTATGTCTGAGTTAAACCCGTTCTGTTCCTCGGGGTAGTTAAACATGGGTTAACATGTTTAACTGTAATTTACTCACAACTAAAATAAATGTTCCTTCCAAGAGATAACTTAACTTAAAGGACAAAAAAATAAAAAATAAGCCAACCAGAGTGAACAGCAGCGGAGAAATGGGAACAACTAACCTGACATGAAGCAGGACGTCAGTTTAGTGTAAAATAAAATAGAAGTAAAAATCAAATCATTTTTTTCACGACTGACTCAGGTAAACTGTTTTATTGTAGGTAATTTAACTTAGAATGGTTGTGATCACGTGTTTCCCGATACGTTTGCTCAATTGTTTGTTTCCGAAGAAAAGTGTATAATATCAGGAACAGTAATATCCCGTCACATCTGGTGGAGAATTTCGATATAGTGAAAAGCACAAATGAACAAAATACAAACATTTTAGAAACATTAAATTGAGGTTATTTATGTATTTACCTGTAAAGATCATTTCAGATTTGATTAAATCTGTATTTAAAAGAAGAAATGTTTTTGGTTCATGAGATTTTCTCTGACTTTTTGGATACAGGCACAACGAAAACCTCAACACACCAGAAATCTGTAGAACAGCATAATGTCCAACGCTCATCAATTGAAGAAATTGTGCGTCATTACGCACTGTACCTGTGCGCAAACAGCTCCTGCAGTGAGCAACGAAAGAACAATAACCGGATAGTTTGAAAGCTGGACGAATTTACTGGATCCATGATTGAAGAAAAGAAGAAAAAAAAAACTAGAAAATAGAAAAACTAGTGTCTAATGGTCACAAGTGAACATGTGCAACAATTATTTAAAGGATGAAACTGAGAGGTCACATCTCGAAAAAGTCAGATTCCATAAAGTTTAAGCAAGAAACGTTCCTCTGAGTAGTTTGGAAATTAAAATATTCATGAATCAGGTGTTCTGATATTGCGTAATTTTAATTATAGATTTATATCTGCAATAACTAACTAACTAAATAAAGAAACAAATAAGTGACATATTCATTATGAAGATGCATCAGTATGTTGTCAGGAATCAGTTCTCAATGCAGCTGCTTGGTGCTTTAAAAGCTCACATCACATCAAACAATTCTAACAGTGTGTAGGGAACAAAGAGTAGCTATAAGAACAACATATTTATAGAGAAGAAGAGTTTTTCCTTTATTATTTTTATACATCCACAAACACCAAAACGGTAAAAAAAAATCAAGACAAACAACCACAAAACATTCAATGCGATGAGAAACAAACGAACAGGAACAAAAACGCACACACACCACAAAACAAACTGAAATGAATACACGATGTTTCCATTACGAGCCATCGGGCCATGTTTAGATGTCCATGACCGCGTCTCACTGCGACTCGCCCGCCTTCAGGCTGTTACTGCAACAACGTGTCTTCATGTCGCAAGGTGAGCGTGAAAAGCAAGATGTTATTGAAACTTTGAGCTGAGCATTTCATCTCATTAACTGGGGAGAATTAAATGAAGTTGCACCGCAAGAATCTATGAATTTTGTGAGACAAAAAAAAAGAAAAAAGGCAAAATTAAGATATTTTTTAAAACATAAAACGAGCATATTATCAAAATTGTCTTCACTTTACCCAGCGAACACAATCATATTGTAAAACTTGCCTGTGACAGTTGGTTAAGCAGCATCCTCTGCATGCATTGATGCTCGTTCCGCTGCGTTTTAGTGCAAATGTGTATAAATCTGGCTGTGTTTATAAACAGACATGTCTTTGAAATTCTGCTGCTCACGCACAATATGAACTCAACTTAAAAAAAAACAAGCAAAAAAAAAAAATCATAGTTTTCGCAAGAAGAAAAAACTAAACGGCAACAACAACAAACACTACAGCATGCAAGAACAATGCATGAGACCTAAATGCCAGGTTGCATTGTTCCGTTGCTGACACGTCTAATCCACGCGTCCAGGATCATTTTAAACACCTCTCCTACCTCCTGGATGGAGTTTATGATCTGATGTTTTCCTTTGGGAGTTTGGATCTGAGCTGAGCGGCAGGTGAAGCGAACTGGTGCGGCTAAAACCACCAGCGCAGCCAGGACCTCTGAATGAGGCGTGTGCCTAGATGGGCTGCATCCACAGACCAAATTGTGAGACTTGTGGAGGAAGTAAGAAAAAAAAAGATCTGCAGCCACAGTTTGGTTCTCAGGAGGTGAGGGGAGAAGGACAAGCAAATATGTTGCATTGGGAACGTTAGGAGTGGGTAACGAATTTGATTTAAAACGCACTTTATCATGATGTAACTCGGATAACTATAGGATTTAAAAGCATAAGCAAGAAAAGTCTGCAATGTCTGTTTACGTGAAGCTTTCACGACGAGATGTTTTCTGTAGCTAAAACGCCAGAGTCACATAATGTGAATTATAGAAGTCAATTTGAACATTTCGCGACTGGAAAGTATCTTTCTTTGACGCAAACAGCTCACTGGGAAATATTTGAACAAAGCAGAATTTAACCCACAACGGCAGGAAAAAGATGTGCGCCCGATGCGCAAACGTTTGCGCAAAAGCAAATCAACAACATAAGTTGCTATTTATTTTTATGCATAAATCCGCAGAGTGATACTGTTTTCACTGGTTTTGGTGATCGTTTTTTTTTCTTTTTAGATTAGGCGCAAAGTCGGCTTCCAAAATCCGCTTTTTCCTAAAAATCCTCCTCCTGTTTTTTGTTTTTTTTGTTTTTGTTTTTTACCTTTTACTGTCTTGGTTTGTTGAAGCTCTTGCTAATCCACCATGGTTTCACCCTCCATGGCCACACATGGGCCCTGTGGTCTGACACCCGCCTCTTCTCCTTTTTGCAGGTCTCATTACCCCCCCCCCCCCTCCTCCTCCATCTCCACTCCCCGACCTCCTGAATGAGTTTACCCTTGTTCCACTAGTGGACCAGCACGATAACATATCTGGGCCTTCCATGACAACCCAATTAGACGACGAGGGGTATCTGTGTTGCGTGCAAACGCGTGCGCACCGGCGCGCATATTCTCCTCCAGAGCTCCCACTTCTGCTGAGGGCCGGAGGCTGAGAGCAGAGCGGAGGCGACGGCGGGATGGTGGCGGTGAGCCTGGGGCTGACACATTTCTGCTAACGATCACATCACACACAGGGAGCCACATTCCGACTTCCTGGTTCCGCAGGTCCGGTCACAGACTGCACAGATGTCAGAGAAAACTTTTTTTTTTTTTTTTTTTTTTTTGACAAAATAAATATTTAAATATGATTCGCAAGACGGGCTCCATTGAGCTCGAGCGGAATTTTCCAACGTTTATGAAAGCTGATCATAGTTTCATCCATAATTGGAGGAAGTGTTGATTAAGGGTCGATCGAAACTCCTCATACACATCTAGATGTGGTTCGTTTTGACATGTGGGCGGATAAATGAGGCGTGAACGTCACGGCGCTGCCATGTCGTGTAGTTTGCTGCCCTCTAGTGTTGATTTGAATACCTCACAATAAACGTGCTGCTGACTCCTAAAACAAAATCAACATGAATAAATAAATACATTTCAGCTATATATATATAGATATATATATCTATATATATATATAGAGATATATATATAGATATATCAACCATCACCATGGCTCCATGACTGTGTTATCAAAAGCTGCCACACAAAAGACATTGAACAATTAAAACCAGTCAATTCATTGTAAATCTTTAGAACTGCAGTTCTTCATAACATTCTCAAAGCTCCAGTGTTCCATAGCTACTGCCTTTTTTATTTTACTTGCATGTGTATTATGTATTTGTCTTATCTAAGTTACAGTTTGCTGTTTGTATTGTACTCCATCTATTCTGCGTGCAGACTTGCATTTCTGTTTAAAACTAATCACATTAAAAATGTGACTTTGTGGCTCAGGGAGAGTTATTTATCCTTCAAATGACACAGATAATTAAATTTGTTAAACTGTTTAAGAAATGACAGTAAAATATATTGTGAAAACTTTAGCAAACTACTGTGTAATTGTAAAAAGGTAGTGGCAGATGATTATTCTTTAAATTCAGTTTATTTTGATTATAAGGTTCCAATTTACAAAAAATTATTATCTTAACACATTTTTCAAGCCGTTTGGTTCCAATTGAAAACTAATAACACAAAATACATTTGGGTTCAAATCAGTCTAAATCCAGTCTAGTCCTCAGTCACTTTCTGATCCAATTAAACCAGTTCATAAGTTTCAACCAAAACATCAGCAGACGTCTCAGATAAAAGAAAAAAAAAAAGGTGAAAAATGCAATAAACATGAAAAAAACTCAGTAAAACATTATAAATCTTTGTGACTGAATAAAATAAAAAGATTGATTATATTTTCAGGTGTTTGAACTTGAACAGAAATAAGAATGCAATTAAATATAGAACATCAAAATTACAATAAAACAAACGTAACATATTGTTTTGAGTGATAAAGAGATTAAATCTATTCACACTGTAATGCTCCATTTAATAAAATTACAGCAAACAAGACATGTCGATTATGACATACTTTCAGAGTATAATTATTGTTTTTGCCTCATTGTTTTACTCAGATATTTACAAATATCTTTTGTTTCATATCTTTTTCCATATGCTGAAAGTGGAGTGGTTTTAAATGAAGAAATACACGGAATAGTAAAACTATAGTAACAAAAAAATAATAATTATGCAGATGAAACCAGTATCTCACCAACACACACAGGTCGTTTGGATTTGTCTGTCCTGTCAAATGTGACAACATTTTTATTGCATTCATATTCAAATATCAGTGTGCTAGAAATGATTTCAGAACATAAGCACATGTGGAAGTTTAGTAAACACATTCATGGTCAAACAGAGATCTTGATGTAATCAAAAGCAGAGTTTAAGCCACTCAGCCACCTACAAAGCTGAGCCAGAGAGTCTGAGAATCACACGGTGTGGTCTGCTGCGACCACCGCCTCAGTGACAGACCTCCGGGGCCTGGTGGCCGTCACGTCTCACCTCACCAAGGTCAACACACCTACAGCTCTGACATGCTCAAATCCACAAATTATGACCCTGAGCTTCGGGGTGGGGGGGAAGGAAAGTGATTTTTGTTTCTTTTGTTTCGTTTGTTCCCACTGGTATATTCTAAAGCGAGTTTGGACTCTGGGAATTGATCAAGTACATGAAAAAGGTGAAAAGTGAGAATATATTTTCCTCCCAACTCCCAGTTAACAAGTAACTCGCATAGAATACACATTGATTTTTAACTGTTTTCAGTTTTCGTTTATTTTGCAGCAGTTTTGTCCTATGCAGGATCCTATTCAATGAACAAATAAGTGTAAATGCAAGCTGCAAGTTAAAATTGAGACTCTCTTCTGAAGAAGATACAGTTTGGCTCTTTCCACCAAAAGAGATTCCAATGCTTTGGTTCCAATGCCACAATAAACGGATAAACGGCAAGGTCTCCAAAATTATATCGTGGAAAAAGCGTACAGTGAAGAATGTAAAAGTAGTTGCCAGCACATAAATTTAAAGACAAAAGCGGAGGCATTGAGTTTGAGAAGATGTTTTCTCATAAACTCACTTGTAAATGTGTAATTCTGTTCAAATGAAACAGAGTCTGATTTAGAACAGTACTCGGAGATCCTGCAGTGAGATGTTTGAATGCATTTTTCCTAATTATTACAAGAACTACATTCAGAACAAAAGTCATATTTCTGTAGCCATAGCTTACTTAAAAAAACAAAACCTGTTATTTAGTTTAACAGTAGGATAAAACAACGTGCAGTGCTAATGTAGCACAGATGTTTAAGAGTGTGGAGGGAAAAGTAAAAAAGAGATTAAAATCGTTGGCAACAATGCTTATTGAAAGATCTAACTAAAACTATTATTAAAAAAACGAGTTAACAAAACCCAAAGGAAATAAATAATTAAAAACTCTAATAAAATGCGTCAACACTTGAAGTTGTTCACTTCCCGTCTAGTTGAGCATCTGCCATAAAATTCAGAGGTTTTCATTCAGCTAACATTTTGCTGCTGCAGAGCGGTGTTGTAGAAATTAATAACTCATTTGTCAGCATGCTAGCCTTGATTAATCCCATATTATCCCTGAGTCTTATTGAAACATCTGTTGAAAAGTTTCAAACATATTCAAAAGTCTGCAGCTCAGATTATAAACAAGTTGTTTTTTTTGTTATTGGGCAAAACGTATGATTTATTTTTTTATAGTTTGAACATCTGTTTTATCTGGGGTCAAATTACTTTTGGTGATTTTTCTTGGTTGGATAAAATAACCTCAGTGACGAGAAATAATAATCAATTAAGAGAGGAAGCATTTTCTGCATTTGCTTCAATAATCAATTGCAGAAAAAAATATCAAATATATTTAAAAAATTCATAAACAGAAAAATTTAATCAGTTTTAATACCTTGAAATTGAATGTTACTAAAGTTTTTTTTGTCTTAGGTAGATTTACCTTATATTCATAATCTTTCTGCTTATTTCAAAGAACAATAAGATGAGGAATTGTTAGGATATTTTGTTACTTTCTGCATATCTCAGATTTACATAAAATTCACATTAAATGCATAAAAATATTTTAAAGATTTATGTATTTTAGTAACTTAATTGAGGGAAACATTCAAGTGAAACACTTGATATAGATTAACTACCCACAGATTAATCTTTTCTAGGCTTTATTTCTATTAAATAGGATGATTGTCTTCTGATGAAAATGTGATGAAAACATGACACATAAGATTAAAATATTAAATCAGACCAGTAACAAACATTATAGTGAGTATGGGCTTAATGAAAACCATGTTTAATATCTGCTTAAACGTTATCACAAGCTCTGATGTTGTAATTTTTAAGTTGAATGTACATACATTTCTTCAGTATTCCTTCATTCAGCAACAACTTAAAATGTCTCTTGGGTTGTCTAAAAGAATCAAGACAGCAGCTTATTTTGCTTTGTTTGTAGGTTTCAATTTGTGTAAAGATAAAAATAAACAGTCTATTGGCTAATAAAGATCTATTCAAGTCTTCAATTGGTCAGCTCTGACCCTGCTAGTCATCATCCAGGGCATTAAAATTTCCCCACTGCCAGCTTAGTGGCTATCAAAACTGCCCTTAATAAGTAGCTTTAGTTTGCACCCTCAGATGTATCCATGTTGGATATGTTTGAAGAAGGATGTGGTAAAAGCAAATGTGCTGCATATCTGATGGTTGGAATCTGCCATTTTAACTGTAACCCACTGATTTCTATTCTGAAAAGTGTGAAAGACACATTTCCATTGGCTTGGCAGGTTGCCTTAAATATGTTTACATGCAGATTTCGGTATGTTTTTGTTTATAGTACAACAATTTTTAGATTATTCATTAGTCATATACAATGAAATAGTAAGTTCTTAGGATACCACTTAGAAAATTGGGGTATAAAAAATGTGGGTTTTGTTGTTTCACGTGAATCCTGATATATTTGGAGACTTTTCAGTTCAAGAAGATGAGCGACAACTCTGTTTGACGAGACACATTTCCTACAACTAAACCAATCAGAACAACCGTTTCTTCAAACTGTTCAACATTAAATTAGATGTATAAAGTCCATTATTCAAAAAGAGACATAAAAGCAAGATTACAGTTTGCAAACGCTCTCAGCAAGGCAAAGACATAAAAGTCATGTGGTTTGAAACTAAAATTGAAGTGTTTACTCGTTGGGTCCTTCAATACAGTTGAATAAAAAAAAAGGAAAATCTTGCAAACCTGTGAAGCACAGAGGTGGTAGCCTTGCTGCATGATGCACAGGAGCAGGAGTTTTGGGGGCGCTAGCGCCCCTCACAGGGCAAGTAGACAATTGTACCACCAACCCTACCAACTACATTACTGCTTTCATTTCTGTAAACTTTAATCAGACGGTTTCACTTTGTTGTTGCTATACTTTATGCTTCATTCATACATGCTTCACGGATGTTGTAGGGTTTACCTGCTTTAGATCTGTGTTGCACTGCATGATGCGATTCATTAGATGCCTCGTCATTCACAAAGCTAAAATGATGAACTACTTTCTGCTGTGACCGCAGTTCATTTAGCATTCGGTAAAGAAAAACATTTTTTTGTGGCTTTGCAGACAAAACTGTAGCAGTGGAGCATCTTCAGATCCAGTCCATGAAAATCCCAACTTTAAATAATAGACTCTGCTTTCTCACTCACTGTAGCTGCAGGTACTAAAGATTTATTCATTTTGTCTCTGGCATAGGGTTAGCGAAGTTGGCAACATTTTTGCAGTTACTTTCTCTGGTTTATTTTATTTCCTCATGTCACCCCTCCAGATCAGTCAGTATCAGAGAGTGAGAAAATAATGTTGTATATTTGCACAGTGTAAGTAAATCTGTTTAATATCTAACCCCTTCACACTCCTAGCTATGAATCTATTCTTTTCATAAATCATTTTCCTTGCCTCTTGCAGAACAGCAGACCTGTACTGTTGGGTTCATAGCTAGGTTTATTATAGAGTAATCTCAGCACAATCTGTTAGTCCGTAAAATTAATCAAAACACCTTCATTTTACTCGCCCTGTTTGATTTTAGAACATGTACACAAAGTGTACATGTTCTAAAATCAAACATGTAAGTGTACATGTTCTGTACATTGTGCTGAGTTTGTCACACAATGCCGATCCAGCTGAGCCGCATTCCTGCTGTTGAATACCAGACTGAAGGTGGAGGAACAAGCAAGAACACGGTGGAGTGACACCTGGTAAAACAAAGAAAAATAAGCGCCAGAGGGATGTAACAAGAAGCAAGTTTAGAAGGGCGGGGCTCCTCTGCTTAAGCAAATCCTAAAAAAAAAAGGCTAAAAGCAAATCACAGATGGTCTTTACACCTGGTTACAGACGGTGGTTATAGGTTTTCTTTGCTACATTCTTTGTGCAAATATCAGGGGAGGATATGAAATAACAGTTTTTGTGCATCACTTGGTGCTGCGCCTGCACAAAATATGTAATTTTTAATATTTGCTTTTCAGTTTTTAATTCAGATTTATTTGCAATACGGAGCAATAATATGCAGCATATTAAGGAAAAACAGCTACGAGTAGAAAACTGAACAGTAGAACTTTATATCAAGTCACAAACTCGAAAATATTTTTGACAGGTTTTATGATCTAGCCAAACAGACAGCAAATTTCTCAAACACATTTATAGCTTCGATTTTTAATTTTTACATAAAGTATTAGGTCAAAGATGCAGTTTGATGGAGGCATCTTTAACCTAAAATATAACTTGGTAACTTTGGAGTTTTACATATCTTGATGCTCATTTATTACCCATTCTTTGATGAAAAACACCTCAGGCTTAGTCAAAGTAGGATCCCTGAGGATCACGTTCAAGTTTTGCCACACATTCTTGATTCTGTTTAGGTCTGGAATCTGACTTGGCCAATCCAACACATATATACTTTGATCTAAACCATTTTGTTGGAGCTCTGACTGAATGTTTAGGCTCATGTCCTGTTGAACTGTGTCCTGTAAATCATCCTCCCCTGAAACAAATCGTTTTCTATAGAGCTTTTATCCACATTTGCTGTTATAACATTTTTTGCAGCAAACTGAAAAATGGATTCTTACATCGTTTTAAACAGAGAGTTTCTTTTTACCATTCCTTTGAAAGTCCAGATTTAAAAGTTTATTAGTCGTTATTCTGCTAACATATTTCCCACCTAAACTTGTGGATCTCTGTAGCTCCTCCAGAGTTATCATGTCATGATTAATGATCTTATTGGCTGGCTAGTGAGTGCAGGTGGATTCAA
Source organism: Micropoecilia bifurca (assembly GCA_903067075.1). NCBI lineage: Eukaryota > Metazoa > Chordata > Actinopteri > Cyprinodontiformes > Poeciliidae > Micropoecilia > Micropoecilia bifurca. Next base: position 11,632 of record CAEGAF010069439.1, on the reverse strand, counting down.
TCCTTTGCATTAAAACCATTCCAACTTTATTTCTGACTTGCAATTGGTCACACTTAATTTAATTCAAGGGTATCAGAGTGAAAGAGGTGCAACACAAATGCAGTTCACACTTGTTCAATTTTTATTTAGAAAATATAGAGAAAAACAACTGAAAACCATGTTTCCTTTTCTTTCTATTTCAAAATGATCAATATTTTATGTTAATGTTTTTCCTAAAAATCCAGTTAAGAAAAGGTCATGATGTAAATACTTCTACAAGGCAGATAATAAACAGCTTATATTTCAGCTGTGGTCTAAATACATTTTCTAAAGCTTTGACTCGTTTTTGCTCAGTGGGAGATTGTAGAGTAAGAGATTCCTGGTTGCTATAAGACTAACTTGACAAGATCTGAGCAGTAGTTTTTCTCTCCCTGAATTTTAGACAATCTCTTGTCTAAAACTGATTCTTAAACTAGACTCATTTTAAGAATCATTATATTCTTTACCAGAGGGCAGCTAAGGTAACTTCACTTCAAAAACACAAACAAAAAACGAAAGTGTAAAGAAGGATGTTTTACTAATGTTGTTGTATTTGGCAACAAAGTGTTATTATATGAATAGAGCTCTGGTAGGGCTCCTCCTTATGTCACCACAAACTTGACATGCTCCTCTTTATGTGGTGACATAAAGACAAGCTCTATTCAAATATTAACACTTTGTTGCCAAATACAAGAACATTAGTAAAACATCCTTCTTTATACTTTCGTTTTCTGTTTGTGTTGTTGCAGTGAGGTTACCTTAGCTGCCCTCTGATAAAGGATATAATTAACTGTAAGAACCCGTTTCTTTATTGAAGTTTCCTTTATGCTGGTTAAGGCTCAGGATGTTTGTAAAACGGTTCAAGGTGTGAAGACGGTGCATAATGCAAGTTAAATGTGTTTGTATGCAAGACTGATCAGTTAGATTTATGTTTAATCGTCTGTCATAATTGTGATTGATGCAGCCAATTTGGTTTATTTTTTTGAATGCAAAAGTATAAACAAAATTCAACAAATTCTTCCATGGGGACAATAAAGTATATTTTATTTATTCCACAAAAAAGAGAAAAGATACCCTTTGAATCAACAAATGACTGAATGAAACTAAAAGTTTTCTACAGTTGTTCTTTTGCCAAGACAAGTCCTGGTCTGTGCTTCTGCGACTGCAGGGCTTGGTTGCCGTACGCGCATTTGTTTGCTGCACCTTCTGATGGTCTCAGGAAAGACCCATCTTCATTCAGCACAACATAACTTCATGCCTATCATTGAGGGTGGGCTGCCGTGTCACTCATTTAGAGAGTCAACATGTGCAGATGTATTTCTATGGGTCATAATTGGTGGATTTATTCAGTAAACGTCTGACTGCGTGTGCCCCGAATTCACTTGCATGTTTACTGGTGTGTGTCTGTCTGTGCTTGTGGCGAGTCTTCCTTCTAATCTGCCAGGCGGTGGTTGTATATGACGTGCTGCTGATGTCTGAGACTATTAGGTCTGTGTGGGGAGAGTTGGCTGTCCTCTTCTGTTCCGCGCAGCTCATTTAAATCTCCGTCTTACCGAGGAGATTAAACATCCTCTCTTTGAGAAGGATTCTGTGGCTCCACTCGGGCTTCTATTTAAGAATCTTGAATGAGTGAAAGGCATGTAAAGAACCCATTTAGTAGAATAAAACGGAGCCACAGTGGGTTTGCATGTGCAAAATATGTATCAGGCCTCACACGGCACACAGTGCCACACATGTGGTCTGCTTCCCTCCATCCATCTGGTGATCTGCTTTTAGAGTTTTGCACTTTGCTGAAACATAGTCTCTTAAGTAATCACAATTACTGAAAGTATTTTTTTAAAGCTATAATGGTAAAGTAATAATTCAATTGTGGTATTGACTTTAATGTAGTAGAGATTATTGGAAGAATGCAATTTGAGATTGTATTTGGATTCATTGGTGGTCTTTAGGTTTTTTTTGTACGCATCCTGTGAACCTTGTCCAAAGAAATGTCCAAAAATGAAGACATGTCAGAAATCAGAAGCATTGGGTTTCAGGTTTAGCAAACCTAAATTGACACACAATTTTATTCAAACAAAAGCTATATGTTTCCTGAAAAAGATATTTCCTTAATTTCTTTTCTTTTTTTGTCTCACATTTTTCAGATCAAAGAGCAAATTTGGACATCAGACTAAAATACCCCGAGTAAACACAGCCAGTAATTTCCCACAAACTATGTGGAACTTAATTTTCAATATTATTCAATATCTGGTGTCCAATTTAAATAAATGAAATATTATCTATTGTTTCTAACTGTCTAATGCTGGTGGTGAAGGTAATTCAGATTTTTTTTCTTTCAAATGAGTTATGCACTTAAAAATGAAGAAATCTGGCATTTTCAAAAATGGCACAAATAATAATTTGGTTCACATGTTTAAAATTTAGATTTTGAAACAGCTCTTCAAGCTTCAATCAACAAGTTCAAACATTCAAGCAAACAGGAAAACTCTAGAAGACTTTCTGAGAGAGAAAAAAAGGTAAGGAGATGCAACTGTTCTACATGAAACACATTTGTTAAAACAAAAAATATCAAATCTTTAGTATCATGTGGGTGTGTTAAAATGAGCTGAGTAAAAAGCGACAACAAACGAACAAAAAAAAGTTTCATCTGCTTCCACTACATCCACTTCTGAATAATGTTCTTACATTAGGTGAGTCTCTGATGAAGACTAAGTAGGTCTTGGAGTTTAAAAGGTTGTCGCATTAGGCCAAGTGGAAAAAAAAAGGTTTGGTGTTTACGCCAGACTTCATTTCAGAGCTGGAACTTTGAGTTCTAAATGTGTCCAGAAGACATTTTGCATTGCACATGTGTGAAAAAAACAGTTCACCTAAAAAAAAAAAGAAAAAAAAAAAGAACTTTTTAACAAACAGCAAACAAGCAGCTGCCAAAGTGCTACAAGCAGCCGATGAGAACATGGGTTTTGGTGGCTAGGTGATGACAGATGTCTCCCCAATAAACAAAAATGACTTATATCGTGAAATAAATGTATGAACCAATAAAACTGCTCTGGAGCTCTAAAATTTTCTGGCCCCCTCATTTAAAACAGTTCTGTAGAGGTAATCCAACAACACAACAAAAGAACTGCAGAGTACAGTCTGTAACATGTCGCAAAGAAATTTGACCACAAACTTCTTGCACTTTTATGTCGCGTAGCAAACCATAGCACACCAGCAGCTCCAGGGTTTAGAAGTGGGGTTGACGCTAACAGAGCCGAAGACGTTCACTGAGTGAGAAGTGGATGACGGTGAGCTGCAAAGGCCTCAGAGCAAGGTAACACTATCTTCTGAGGTGATGTCTTGATGTAGTTCTCTTAAACTTCAAGTTTGTTCCCTTACAGCAAACATTAATATTTGTAAAAGTCACCGTTTCATTCCAGAACGTGGGTATTTTAACATTTCAACTGTGATGTTTTTTTTTCTTCTTCTAAACATTACCGTCCTAAATCATAGATCTGTTTAACTCCTTTGAGTTATACACCGATTCCAAATTTTCCTGAATCATTGGGGCCAGTGTGTATACGCATGATGGATTACCAACTTTTTAACTACGTTTTTAAATTACTCTGCAACATAGAACTGCAAAAACCTCCAAAAAGACAGACTCCGAAAAGACTTGTTGGGGTGTCTGCACTGACAGCTGGTTCAGCAAATTATAAAAGAAAAAGTTGGAGTACAAATACTCTTTTCACAGCAGTATATCTTCAAGCAGGAAATGGAAGTGATCAAAGCCTCAGGGTTGTTAGTGGTCATTGGCATTCAGGACTCTCTGTTCTATGAAAATGAGGTCTATAAATAAAAAGCAGCACAGTGCAATCTTATTATTATTATTTTTTTTAAAAGTAAGATGCTGTGTATAAGCCTCCAGCTCCATGGTTTCTGGTAGAAATTCAAACCTTCAGAAGTGAGCGCTCACTCTAAACTTTAAGCATTTTTTTTAAAAGCACAAATAAGTATTTCAGATTCATAACACAAAATAAGCTGCTTGATGTATTGAACTCAACCAGGCTAGAGTGAAAAAGCCTTCATAACATCTGTCTTTGATAAAAGGAATAGTTAAAACTATTTGGAAGTGAAGCTCTGTTCAACATTTTATTTTGTATTTCATTTGGATAGTAAAGCTATCTGTTTTCATTTACTTCCAATTAACCAGGAAGGAATATATTTTTGGCACTGGAAAAATGCAAGAACTGAAGATTTCATCTCCCTGTGCTTCGCTGTGTTCATTTTACTTTACAAGGCTTCCAGGTCCTGCTGTCGAGAAGCATCCCTACATCATGATGCTGCCGTAGTCTTGGTTCACAGTGAGAATGGTGTGTTTGTGGTGATGTGTAGTGATTGGTGTCTGATGGCCACAATGCTCCAGTTTGGTCTCATCAGACCAAATAACTTTCTTCCGTTTGATCCTGAAGTCTCTCATATGCCTTTTGACAGATGCTAATCAAGCCTTGATGTTTTTATTTCAACAGTGGTTTTGTCATTGCTGCTCTCCCATAAAGGCTCGACTGGTGAAAAACCTGCGCAGCAGTTGTCCCATGCACAGTTTCTCTCATTTAATCTGCTGAAGCTTCTTGCTCCTTCATAGGAATCCTGTGTTTTTATTTATACCCTCTTAAATATTTATTGGGAAGTATTTGTTTGACCCAGAACAATCAATCCCTTCATATTGCAGACCAGCTTTTTGCATGTTTACACATGGCTATTTTAGACCATTTTGATGACATTTGGCTTTGCGCCTCGTCTCCACGTTTTGAGGTTAAAGAACTCCTTTTAGTTCTCGCCGTAGATTCTCTCTTAAGTCAGAACTCTGACTGGGTTGTTCCACAGTGTTATTACTGTTGTTATACAATTACATTACAGTCAAAACAAACATATTTTTTAGTAAATTAAGCGGTTACTTGAAACCTAACTCTAAAAGGGTCATAAGTATTTTATATTTAACTGTAAATGCTTTCAAACAAAAGCTGGCATCTATACGTTTTAGCCTCCATTTTAACTCTTGTAAAACTGAGGCTGCATTTGTTCTGAAAAGTGCAGGAATTGTTGCAATTCTCAGCAGACGCAAATTAAATATGACCTGAAATGAATCAAATATAACTTAACAGCAAACTATTAATTTAGAGATTCTACAGGTGCATTTAACATGTCCTGAGAGAAACTTTTTTTTCTATATTGGATGCTTCAAGTAAAGCGTCATCTGTTTATTATTTTATCAAAATATTTATTCACAAATCCAAGTCCTCATATAATGAATGATGAATGAGTTATTATTGTTTTGGCTTTTATTTCATATAGTTTCTAATTGAAACTAAAACCCTGCCATTTTGTTTGCATGGAATACTCAAACTTTTGTAATAATGTTTATTGGACACTAGAGTGCACTACATGCAAGTGAAAGGGTGCACTGGCATGCAGGATTCGAAACAGAACTTCCATCCAAAAAGAGAAAAAATGCAAAAGCACTGATTCACAAACATGCAAAAAGTCCTGAATCATATCGGTGCCATTGATTTCTTTTATTAAATTTTTTTTATATCTGCTCCATGAGCCAGGTGTTTTAGCTCCTCCCCTCTATTGTCTGTATTGTGATTCTGCAAAACACTCGAGTTCATGATTTACATTTCATCTGTAGTTTGAAAGTGTCCATTCCAGACCCTATTGAAATTGAAATGGAAACCTATGGAGTTTAAAGATGAGCAAAATGAGAAAAATATTTAAAATTAAAATTGTTCAATGTTCTTAATGTTACTAAAGACTAAACACATTTTGACTGTGCAAATGGAAGAGTGCTCATCCTGTATTACCTATTTCAAGACATTGTATGACACATTTGTCCAAAATAAAAGATTTGTTTAAACTCACAACCATGACCTTAAAGGCTTGCCAAGCTTTTTTTTTTTAAATATATTTTTATGAGCGTGTGAGAACTCCAACCCAGGCGCTGTCAGCATGAATAAAGGCCAACATCATTTCTTTGTTGTGTACTCTTTGCAAGGTGAAAATTGCCCTCCAGTGCTATCATAAACTTACCTTTCCTGTTGGATGACTGAAGAACACAAGGGCAGATCATTCCAAAGTGGCGGTTGAACAAACATCATTCAAGACATTGAAACCAAATACATATTTAAAACTGAGCTCATATTCCACTCTGTGGTTACTTTCTTCTTTTTTTTTTACTTTATAACTGAAGCAATACTAGTCAAACAAAATCTTGCAATAAGCATGAAATCATCCTGAACAACTCTGATGAATAAAACTTTACCAGATAAAATCACTACTGAAAAGAACAATAAATATGAGTTTGCACAACAATTGTCAGTATGTTCAGGACATCTAGATCTCAAAATCTATGAGAGGGAAAAAGGCATTTTTTAAGAGACTTCAAAGGATCAATATTCAGTGCAATCTTTACGTTCAAAGTCAGGTCGTTCCAGAAGCTGGATGCCATGAAAAAGACATTAGCCACCATTATGTCTGAATAACACGAGGAAACGTATTGCAGCATCTTTCTTGAATAATGTGATAATGTGATATACTCTGCATATTTTAAAGACAAAAAAAATGTATGCGCTGCAATAGGTTATGTATATGTTATAACAGGGTAAAGTACTTCTATGACAACGTATGGCTTTAATGGCACATTAGCTTCAGGTGTAAATGACAGTAAATGTCAGAAGTGTAACAAAACCTTGTGCTAAAGCAAAAATCTCACTTTAACATAAACCGCAGGTTTGTTTCTGCATCTGCCAGATTTTTGGTTAAAATATGTTTGTTCTTCATTTAGTGAAGAATACCCAGAAATGTTATTCAAGTAAGAGTAGTAAGAGTTGTAAAAATACTCCCAAAGTTATTTCCCCCAAAAAACGTTACTCAGGTAAGTGAAGTTTCTACCCACCTCTGCTTTTGGTGTACTTCCTTCCCCAAACCATTAGGATAAGTTAACAATACAAAAGCTTCCATTTAGTTCAAATTCCTTGATCAGCATCAGGTTTGCATGCATCTTACCGTAAATTACTGTAAATTGTATGCACTTGCAAAATAAAATAATTAAAAAGTTGGATGGTGTTGTTTTTCTGCTCACATTTACATGAAATGTAATCTGAGATAACGCTGAAGCAGATTTTGGAAGGCTTTTTTCAATTTAGAGAGCATTTTCTCATTAATACCTGGTAAAGATTCAACTAATGAGCAATTGGATATTCAATATCTTCCTGAGCTACAGAACAGTCTCTTCTTGAGCAGAACAGTCTTTCTTGCAAATATAAACACATACCTAACACACTACAACAGACAATTTTAGGAATTAAGTTAAAGCTCTTGATTTAAAGGTACACCGTTGTTATTGTTCTACTTTTTGTTACACCTTAATGACTACAAATCCCGGATAAGTTAAGTAGATGATTACCCTTAGGTAACCTGATCCATTATTGCATAAATCTGTTGGAATAAGTGTAAAGTAGAAGTGTCCAAAGTTCAGTGTGGAAACCATTTTTGGCTCCTGGAGAGATTTTGTGCACACACTGACACTTATTTAAGAAGCATTTTGCACACGCAACACACACAATTACCAAAGCAAAATTGTTACTGGTCTAATAAATTTGTACAGTATAAAATGCCAGGAAACATAATAAAGTATTAATCTTTTCATAGCCATGAAAAGATTAACGGCTTTTTCCTTTTGCTTTAATTTCATAGGGGCAAATCAAGGACATTTCTGTGAAAAGCAGACCTGGCTTAATTAAAATCTCTGTTTTATGGATGTGTTAACGTGGCAAAATATAATAAATGTTTCCTAGACAGAATTACTAAAATCCTGTTATTACATATAGAAACAGAGATAATGCCACATAAAACGTTTCAACACATTTTTCAACAAATACCCTTGCATTTTATGGATCTACAATGATTTACCAAGCTCTTGAAAAAAAGGATTTGCTTCACTAAAGTGTAGAATTACTAATGTAACTTATTGTTGTTCTTGTATTAAAAATAATACTAATCTTTTGAAATTTTAACTTAAGAAAATCCTATTTTATGGGAGTTTTACAATTTTGGCCTATGTGTCAAAAGGTTTGGACACAGAGGATATGACGTATCATCTATAAATGTTATTAGGTTTAGATTTTATCTTACAAAAAACAAAAAACAAATACGACAACACTGAGGGACGCTGCGCCTTTTTCTTAATAAATGTATTTCAATTGAAGCCCGGCTGGCGATGAACACTTGGCCTGCATGGGAAAGAAAAGCGATTTTCCTTTACTGCCACTAGATGACGCAACTGCACAGAACGCAACGTTATCGAAAAGATGGCAACTTCCACAAATAAATAAAATACAAATGAAGTTCAGCAGAAGTTGTTGTCATTTGTGGAAAAAAATAAACAAGAAAAAAATAAAACATCCAGCTTTAATATGCAGGGTATAGTATATTTTATCTATTTGTTTATGTACACAGAAGAAAAAAGGGTATACGTTTTCTTTATTGCATTTAAGAAAACTAAAAAAGAAAGGGGGGAAATCTTGCTTTTCTATCATTAATCTTTGCAGTGACGATTGTGATACAAAACGTACGATTAGGCTGCTGTACTACTTGCTAAGCAGCTAAATTAACTTTATTCCAGTGCGCTTGTAGGCTGTTTCAGACTCATTCAGGATTTCTTTATTAGTCATTAGCAAACATAATAGAGGCTGCAATAGACCTGTGACTGAGTCAAACATCCTTATCACCCGGTCCATGCCTCCTCAGTGAGCTCTCATCCAGATTTGTCCTTTGGTCTGGGGGTTAATAAAAGTTCCTTCAGCCGCAGTCGCCTCTAGGGGGCGTCGCCATTTACAGACGCATTGTCGCCTTCCGTGCAATAAAAATGGAAGATATGCTCATGCAAGGCGCCAGGTGAGCAATAAGACGGACCAATTCAGACGGTTCGTATCGCGTTTACACCTATCCACCCGCGCCAGCCCTGCTACACATTAACCAGGCGATACACAAATGAAGATACGGTGTTGATAAACTCCTGACTTTAAGGCGCAAAAGGGGAGCAGTAATCAGGGAGAGCCGCTTTTTTTGCGTGTGTGTTTTACTGCTGTCACAAAGTAATAGCTTCTTCAGTATGAGATGACACCTTGTCAGCGAGGCTTTGTCCTTTGCTGTTGTTGCTTTTCAGCAAAGTGCATTGATTTTGTTTTATTCGATTTTAAGAGAGGGGAAAATAAAAATACTTTTTTTTTTTTGCATAACTTCCCGCCTTCCTTCCGCCCATTTTTCCCTACAGTGAAATTAACTTCCATCGTTAATTTCCATGTCCTGACCCAAGGGTCATCCCTGTGGCAGTAGAGAAATAAAACGCTCAGGCGATCGATCCTCAGGTAAACTCGTCTCTGGAAGGATTTTCCAGCGATTTTAGACGCACCTCAACCTTGATTCTTCGCACGCAACTTAATGTTACTTTTTAAATTAGTTCATGCTTTCTACAACAAGATTTTATTATTTTTCTACCACACACTGCAAACAATGGCATTTCAATATATTTTTTTTTATTGAAACTTTCAAGAACACAATGTCGACGATGTAAACTAGACAGAACTCCAATACAACGTAACCCACAGACAACTTAAGGAACACAAAAGATAAACACACACACAAAGAAAACCTTCATATTTTCGATTATGCGGCACTTTTTTTTTGAAAAGAAAAAAAGAGAGATTTTTCTTAAAAAAATAAACAAGAGAGAAATAAATTCACTTTTGTCACACTTCAACGACACTTCTCAAAGACAAAAAAATGAAGAAAAAAAGTGTTTTATTTTCAAGCCATTGGTGCAGTGCGTTGTCGCTTTTCCATTCGCTTTAAACAGTAGCACTTCACACACAAGGACAGGTGAAAATACAATGGCACATTAGTGTGAATAACTATCTCTCTGTGAGGATGTTTCTTTTAAGGGGGCTGGGATATGAAGTCCGTGTTTTAAAGGGAAATATAAATGCAGATAGGGTAATAGTCCACAAACTGTCTTTACACAGGTATCAACAATAAATTAAGAACAGATCCCTAGAAACAAACTACTCAGTTGTATTTACACGCAATAACAATATCAAATAATTACATAAATATCTTATATATCCCTATTTACATCAATGATCAATACTACCATTCTTTTTTTTTCAATATTTACTTAAATTTTCTGCTTCCCTTAATTCCGCATGCTTGCCCCTTAGTTTTGTCCCGGAGCACCATTCTTTCAGTAGACCTTTCCCAGATGAAATAATTAGAAGAAAGTCATTTTTAATTCCTAATCTAATTAAAAGAAAAAAAAGTAAGGGACATTATTTCATTTTAAAAAAAAGTCTGATTTTAATTTTCGAGGGCATGCATCAATCGCTCAATCTATGAATTCATGGCGTACGAGAAAATACAGCAGTATTTATATATATATATATATTAACAAAAAGGTAGGTCAAAACGGTCGTGAATAAGTCAATTCAATTCAGAGTGCATATTTTTTTTCCAAAGAGTTACAGGAGACAGGACACAGCAGCAACTTCTCCGTAATCTGTATAATTCACACCCATGCCAGCGTTTCAGTTTCAATACTTGTACGGTATTCAAATGACAGAAAATAGGAAAAAAAAGTAGCTTAAGTTAACGAAAACTGGGGAAAAAGCCGAGGAGATAGAAATATACATTTTAGATGTGTGATAAACAAAGTGCATTTCAGAAACTAAAAGATTTTAGTTTTTATTTAACCTTTTTTTTTCTATGAAAAACCTGCATGAGTCTTCATCACCGTCATCACGGTTCACTTTTCCTGACAGCAACCAGAGGAGCAGCAGGTGGGCTGGCTGTGGGTGCGGAGGGGCTAAGGGGACCCGCTCCTGGGCCCGTCCGGACCGGACTCCAGTCCGCTCACCAGGCGCTGGATGCTCTGCAGCTCGTTGGCAGCGTCCTTCTCCGCGCAGGCCTTCGGGGACGCGGAGGGGATCCCAGAGGAGTGGCTGGTCACCTCCGAGGTGGAGTCCAGGGTGACCGCGGGGCTCGCCGGAACCAGCCCGTCCGCTTTCAGCTCCGGCCCGCCGCCGCCTCCTGCGCCGGTAGGCATGGGGGGCACGGCGGTGGTGAGCAGCGTGCTGTCCGGCACCGTCATGGGCAGGGAGTAAGGGCTGTACCTGAGGCGGGGGCGCACCGCGTTCAGAAACGGGTGTCGGTGCACCGAGGACGAGGCGGCGGATGAGGCGGCGGCCGCTGCTGCCATGTAGGTGTAGGGATACGGGAACAAACTGCCGAACGGGGACATGGCGAGGCCCTGCGGATAAACCGAAACTGCGTGTCAAACAAGAAAGCTGTACAAGAGAGAGGTGGAAGCAAAGGGAATATGTGACACTTCTTCTTATTTGCTGAAAACTTGTCTGGTTTTCTTAAATCCTCTCCGTGCAGCAAATATATATTTTAGCTTCCACGTAAACAATTTTTTCCCCCTTGTTTGCGTTACACATTTGTAATGCAAATAATAATAATAATAATAATAATAATAATAATAATAATAATAATAATAATAATAATAATAATAATAATAAAATCT
>CAEGAF010069432.1:0-25418 GCA_903067075.1 Micropoecilia bifurca | reverse complement strand
TTTTTTGGATCTAGTGGCCTTTATTCCATAGTTAATTGACAGGAAAGTGGGTAATGAGAGAAGGGGAAAGACATGCACCAAAGGTCACCAAGGCTAGGAATTTAACCGGTGACGGCTGCGTCGAGGACAAAGACCTCCATATGTGGGTTGTGCTGAACCCCTGCGCCACCATTGCACACCAACTGTGAATATTATTCTTTGAACTTCTACAAAGTAAACTTGCCAGCTCCTTAAAATCTTACATATAAATGTTAAATAATTTAAAGTCTTTTAATTTATATATGCTGAAACCATTATGTCAAATTTAGCAGCAATGATCATCTCAATAAACAAATGCTACATTTATATATCTGTGGTCTATGTCAAAATATTAGCATTAATGGGGCCCCGGAAATCCTGGGGGCCCAATGGAGCTGCGAATTTAATTTGGATTTAATAGAAGTGGAAATAATTGATATTAATTTTAATTGTATTTTTTGATGAGTTGTTTTTAAGACTGGTTGTGGGTTTATATAACCCACAACCAAGTTAAATTTATCCAAGTTAAATTGGCATAAATCTTAACAGAGCTAAAAACTTTATAGTTTGGTCAACTCCATAACAACATTTGACTGCTGTGAACTTATTAGTTATGTGGTAGTACAACTGTTTAGGAATACAGTGTAGCTGCAAGTTATCTCTGAGCAACTTCCTTGTTACTGGTTAAGTTGGAATAAGTTGTTAGTTATTCCAACAGCTTTATGCTGCCACCACCATGTTTCACTGGGAAAATGATGTTTAGAATAATGTGCAGTCTTTGTTTTCTGTTTTTGTTGGGATATTATTGGAGAACCTAATCCTTGAAAGTTGTAGTTCTATAAACAGAACAACTTTCCTCTCTGCTGTGTTTCTTGGTTGTTATGATGCTGTTTGAGCTTGAATCTTTAGCAAACCTTTGGCGCCAGAACCGCTGTTGCTATACATGCAATTGGACTCTATTTACCAATTAGTTGACTTTTAAAGGAAGTTCCTGTCTGTGTGCATAAGAAGGGTAGTTGCTTTAATTGGGAATATGTCAAAATTGTCTATAATCATATGTTCCTTTCCTTCCAATTTACAGATAGTTTGTACTTTGTGTTCCTGATAAAATACAGTGAAAATCACAAAATGACAAAATGTGAACAACTTCAAGATGCATGAATCCATTTGCTGCCTGTGCAGGATGGGCATAAAACATAACTTTTTGGATATGTGTGATGTGTTTAAAGGGGCTGGAATTATGGATGGCATGAAACTAAATAAAATCTGATCAAGTTAAACCGTCAAGCTGGAGTGTTATGTGTATGTGTCATCATTAAGCAGCAGGTTAGTGATTAACCTGAGATCTACAATGTCTCCCTGTTGCTAATGTGTAGTGCTTTATTTCACTACTGTTTGATCAGCATCTATTTTGGAGTGTTTGTGTGAGGTAGAAAAGAGGGTTAGAGAAGGAGGGAGGGATGGTGGATCCTTCCCAAAATAGACCTGACAGAGAAATGACAAGACAGGTGGTGGCAATGTTACCCAGTGGCCTTGAAATAACAGAGCTGCTATAAACCAACAGATTAGCTAACCCTGAGCAGGCCTCCCCTTCAAGATGACAAACTCTTGTTCCACACAGACAACCGGTCATACCAAGTTTGACCGCAGCTCAGCTTCCACCACAAGTTAAAGAAAAGATAGAAACAATGGTTTTTTATCACATATAAAGGAAATTTAGGCATAACAACAACAGATATAAAGTATCATATTATAGTTCTTAGTATTAAAAACACACCGTAAAACATTTGAAGATGGTTTAACTTGAAAATGAAAGTCCACCTGCTGCCTTGAAAATGTGATTTAAGTCTTTAAGAAACATGCATTGGCTTTAAAGGTGTATTTGAAGAGATGTAAATGCTCTTTTGTATTTCTGAAAAAATACAGAAAGGTGTCTGAAATAAATCTTACTCCCTTAGATTTTTTTCCAAATACTTTAACTTCTCAGTTATAAACCACAATTGCTTTTGCAGCAAAAATGTCTATAAAAACAATCATTCTGTATCACTTAAGTTACTTCAGATTAAACTTCTGAGCATGCACAATGTCATATTAAAATGATATGATATGGGACTTTGCAAAGGAACAGATTGGGTTGTTGAATTCACTAAGTCCTGTTAAGTTGCATTTAAAATAGCAGTTTCTATTACTTTAAGAAGTCAAAAAAACAACTGTAAGATAAACTTACGTACGTTTATGTTTAATTTCAACTCCTTCATAGTAATTATGTCCTAAAATAACATCTCAAGCTCTAATCATCTGTTCAGTCCATTACTTGGACATGTAGAGGAGTACCTGCAGACCTACCAAAACATGGCGGTATACCTAAAGTAAAACAGTTGATAAGGAGATCATTAATCAAAGATGTCAATGGTAACTCTACAGGAGATGCATAGATTTACAACTCAGGTGCACAATGTCTAATAATAATACCAATGTGTTCCAGGTGTAACTATGGGTGGGATGGACCACTGTGTGACAGATGCCTCCCATACCCGGGATGTGTTCACGGTACCTGTACTGAGCCCTGGCAGTGCACCTGTGAGAAGAACTGGGGTGGGCTGCTCTGTGATAAAGGTCAGGTTTCTCTAACCTTTGGTGTAAACAAATTTATGTGTGCTATTCAAAAATGGATAATATGTCCATGTCCCATTCCAGAAGTGCAACAGCACAAAGCTTCACTCTAATCTAAAGAGTTTATTACTGATTTTGGTGTCCAGACCTGAACTACTGTGGGACCAATCAGCCCTGTAACAATGGAGGAACCTGCATGAACACAGAGCCAGATGAATACGACTGTGCTTGTCTTGACGGCTACTCCGGCAAAAACTGTGAGATTGGTGAGTATGTTATTAATGCCCAAATCATATAAAAATGCAACTGTTTTGTTGCAACAAATTGGAAAAAATCAGAAGTAAAATGTACAACTGTCTCTCTAGCGGAGCACGCTTGCCTCTCTGACCCCTGTGCCAATGGAGGGACTTGTCATGAAGTCCCTTCAGGCTTTGAGTGCCACTGTCCTGCTGGCTGGTCTGGACCAACCTGTGCTGAAGGTAAGATGCTTGGTTCCCTTTCAGTTCAGAATAAAGGAGCAGACAGAAAGAGCTGAATAACAGGCAGGGACTTTTCATTGGTGGTAACCTGTGTAGTGTAGAGCAGTCTGAAAAGAAAAACACTTTCTAGAGTCAGAACAACTTCCGTTATGCAAATTACATGATTCCTTTAAACCAATCGATTAGGAGAACTAAAATGATTGCTTACAATTGTTAATAGTAATTGATTCAAACATCCTAATTTATAGCAAAATTAGAGGCAACATCAAGTTTCCAAAATTGTCTATATCTAAAAATAGCTGATCGTTTGCAGCATAAATTAGAGCAGAGCTAGAATAAAAACCATATTGGTTTTTATTGCAGTCAATAGGCAACCATGGGTAGTTGAGCTGTGACGATCCGCTCGACGACATTTGTTCTGGTTTGTGTTTTGGTTTTTCTGCTTTTGCTTTGAAAATGTTAATGAAAGTTCAAAGGTTAAAAGGCCAACCAGCCTTTGGTCAACACCAAATCTAACAAATTGGTGTGAACTGTTTGTGCAGTAAAAATGTATTTTGTGCCCATCATTTTGAAGATAAAAGTTTCCCAAGGTCATTAGAGGTCAAACAAACTCCTCTACTTCCCCCCTCCCACTCAACTACATAAAATCAAACAAATTTGGTATCAAT
The DNA here is from genome assembly GCA_903067075.1 of Micropoecilia bifurca. Classification (NCBI taxonomy): domain Eukaryota; kingdom Metazoa; phylum Chordata; class Actinopteri; order Cyprinodontiformes; family Poeciliidae; genus Micropoecilia; species Micropoecilia bifurca. The sequence goes on along the minus strand of CAEGAF010069432.1, from coordinate 21,640 downwards.
CAACTCTACAAATGTTAATTTGTGCTGCTTTTGCTTTGAAGATATTGATGATAACCTCTGATCTTTAAAATGATAGCAGCACAAACAAAAGTTTTTATTGTCCAAACCAGCATAAGCATAGCACCAATGCTTGATACCAGTTTATTAGATTTGAAGAGGGGGTTATTTAACTCAATGTTATTTTATTGAAGTTTAATTCTGAACTGTGTGTATGAAATATCTAAACCTTTAATGACAGACAGAGACAGAAAGCCCTAGAGGATTCAAAGGCTCCTATGGATTTTCCTAGCGTTACCAGTGCAACCTAGAAACAACCAATCAGAGCTTGGAGGCAGGTATTTGTGATAATATCTCTCTTGTATGTCTACATTTCAGACACAGATGAATGTGCCTCTGCCCCCTGTGCTCATGGAGGGACCTGCATTGACATGGAGAACGGCTTTGAGTGCCTCTGCCCTGTGCAATGGACAGGAAAGATCTGCCAGATTGGTATGTTGTCCCTGTTGTCTCTGTTGCTGGTCATCCTGAGACAGACACATAGCAACATATGATCTGCTTTTCCTAGTAAAAACCACTGCTTTCAGAAAGAGCTTGGCCATTTTAGCATTTAATTGCTAACTAGTATGTGGGATGACTTTTTGCTGTGATGTGTATCCCTTTGTGCAGCAGCAACAGTGACGGTTTTGTTGGTTAACATGACGTATTACTACAAGAGCTGTTTCATTTCACAGTTGTACAGTAACCAGGGAAGGAACATCTCCACATTTTGTCTCATTAAATATTATTACAAATACAAAATTTGGTGTGTTTGTATTCAAACCCTGTGATTCAACACTTGGTAGGACTTGCTACTACTGCTGGTTTGTCTCTACCAGATTTGAACATCTACAGGCTAAACATCAAAAAAGCCGTAGCCAAGTCAGGTTGGATGGGAAAAATCTTTGAACAACAGTTTTCAACTATTCTGCCGCATATTCTTAGTTTGAGTTTGACTAACGGCCAAATCTGGTTTGATGTAAACCATCACATTGCAGTGTCAGGTCTTCTGCAACTTCTAACAGTTTTCCTTCCAGGATTCTCCTCCACTGAGCTTTAATCATCTTCCCTTCACTTGTGAGCCACGTTTTTCCTTGCTGAAAAAAAAATCCCCATGACACAATACTGCCACCTCTGTGTTTCACTATGGATGGTTAGTCCAGAACATTGATTTTCATCTACACCAGGTTTTGCATGTTGACCAAAAAGTTCAACTTTGGTCACATGACCAGACCAACTTCAAGTTTACTGTGCTCTCTAAAAACATATTGTCCTCTGGGGTTTTAAATATCCTTCTTCTTGCCTTTCCTCCATACAGACTTGATGTTGCTGCATTTTAATTCTTGTCCTGTTGAGTGAGCCCCTCACTGGAGCTGTGGATCTTTACAGCTCCTCCAGAGTTACTATAGGGCTGTTGGCTGTTTGTTGATTAATGCTCTCCTTGGTCAGCCAGTCAGTGTAGGAGGACGCAAATGTCTCAGTTGGTCCATCCTCTATGTTCTATGTTCAGGTTGAACAGAGAAATGCTCAACACTTGGGACTTTTTCTGTTCAATTCAGCTTTTATGTAGTTCCAATTCACAGCAAATGTATTCTCACACCACTTTCCCCCCAAAAAATAGTTGATTCAATTCAATCATAGAGGCAGATTCCAAGTAAAGTACATACAGTCCAAATTGATCCTATTTTTTGAACAGTTCAGGCAGTTTCTATTTATTATTCAAATTGGTTAGAGTTTTTATCAAAAGAAACTCATAAAGCTGCCCTGTATCAATGGAAAGCAGCAATTCCTCCTAGAGGAGCATGTAGTGACAGTAGACTGTTGCTTGCATTGTGTTGTTGACCAACAGCAACCCTTCCGATTAACCATGCGTGCTTTAGAACATAACTCTGCTCTAAAACTTCTTCCTGATACATCTGCTGTGTTCCTTTGTCTTCATGATGCGGGTTGTTCTCTTATGATCTCTAGCAAACCTCTGAAGTCAGAAACAGAATAACTGGAGCTAGGCTAGTATTCAGTTACACGCAGTCAGACTCACTTCACCAATTAGGTCACTGCTGAAGGTTGCAGTAGCTTTCTTGTAGGGGTATTAAAGTATAGGGTTATGTATACAAATGCACACCAAGCTTTGTGTTGGTCTCTCACAATGAATAAAAAACAAAATGCATATGGCTTTAAAGCAGTATGAAAACCTTTACAAGGTTATATGTGTCTTTGTATCTGTATGAGTGTGTGTGTGTTTTCTACACCCGTCCCCAGCAGTGGTAGTGTCTGCAACCCAAGCCAGGTGACTTGAGTAAGGTTAAAATTAACCACAGCATGGCAGCTGCTGGTCTTGGGAGCAAATATTATCCTGTGAGGGGAGTTGGGGGTGGGGGGAGGGACAGAGGGCTCCAGACAGGACGTAACAGAGGAGTAAATGCTCTATGGTCTGCCTCTCCAGCTTCTCCCAGGAAACATTAACAAGCAGCAGGAGCAGCAGTTTGTTCTGGGTGCAGAGAGGACCATGTGGGACACAGAGAGCTGGTTTGGAGCAAAGACTTCTGGGTGTTTCATTTCAGAAGGCCAACAGGTGCTATTCACCTCCTGGGAGTTCTATTAATGCTCTGTGTTGGGTTTAGTGGACGAAGTGGTGAAACCGACCACTTGGAATGACACAGGTTGGCCTTTAGGGAATGCATCCGAGACACATTAACCCTGGGGGAGCAGTGGAGGAAGTAAATCACTGTTCAAATGTTTCTAGTAATCTTGCATTCGGAAAATCTTATACAAAAAAAAAAACAGCTTCAACATTTTCTCAGAACAACACATCATGGAGGTCTTTGACCTCATTTACTGTTTTACAGTCAAAGATCTGGAGGGGAATCATATTGGGTTTCATTTGTAATTTACTACTACATTTGTTTAAATGACATGCAATGCCATCACACAACACCACACAGCAATTTAAACATTGATGAAATGTCAAGACGTAAATACTTTGATTTTGGTGGGATAAGTGTAACACAGCTGTGCTTGGTGATGGGGCTTCTTATTCCCTGTCTTTGTGTCTCTCGTCTCCACTTTGCAGACGTTAACGAGTGTGGGGGAAAGCCTTGCCTCAATGCTTACTCTTGCAAAAATATAATTGGCGGATATCACTGTGTCTGCTCTCGTGGATGGGTGGGCCACAACTGTCACATAAGTCAGTATGATTTCAGAAAAGTATTGGTCTACAGTCTGCTTCCTGCCTGGCTGCATCACTCTGAGCTGAAATCCAGCCTTTACTGACCAACCTCTGTTCCACTGCCAGTATGTAATATGTGTGGGTGTTCTTTCTCAAATATCCACAACATCCTGTCCATGTTGTTGGTTGGTTTTACAGATAAAGCATGCATAAAAGTACTAGTTCCATTTGCAGTAATGGAACTACTGCTAATGGTTCCATTATGATTTTTTTATATGGGAAAAAAAAATAATCATTGAAATAATCTGCCAATGGAACCAGTACTTCCTCATCATTATTAAGGAAGTATTGAAACAAGTTCATATATCTGCTGAAAAGGTAGCTGTAAGATAATCTGTTATTTCTAGTGTACTAGATTTTTACACTAGAAACTGAATCAAAATTGCTTGGTAAGATTTTTTGTTTTTGCAGTATACACATAAAGTCACTATTAACATTTTTCTAAATGTCCCTCTATACATTCTTTTTCCAGCCATGAAGAAGCTTCTTAATTTGGTTCGCATGAATTTTGGGCCCGATTGATATTTGGGACATTCCATGTTAATCTTCTTAATCCTTTCCGAAACAAATGTAACCGTCCAGTTGTGTTCCATATGGTGCATTAGTACCGCTGTCAGTGAAACAGCCCCTCAGCATGATGCTACCTCCATCATGCTTAACAGCATGTACTGTATTCGTAGAAAGGAAAAGCTTCACCTTGACTTACCACAGTGACATACAGCAGTTCTTGGCTTGAGCATGTGGCCAGCTGGAAAGAATCCCATCCTGAAAAGGACTCTGTTACTGCTGGTCAAAGTTGGTCTTTGAACATCCTACCTCATTTTCTTTCATCAGAGGTCAAAGTTTGGGTCAGATGATTGGAACTTTGAAACAGTTGGACGTCCCAGCCTGACAGTGATCAAAACACACATGAAAACTGTATGACCCAATAAACCCAATAAACATTCATGTACTAGCAGGATTTTTATTTTAATGGGCAGGAATGTGTCTATAATTTTAGCTATATTTAAAAAGAATCCACAGTAAATGCAGGCTTTTGCACCAATTCATAGGTTTTTTATTACTTGAACTTGTTTGCAGCATTCATATACAACCATTCCACCTGATGAAAGAGTGATTCAAATATACATCATTAAATGCTGAGTGGATATAAACTTTTGATCTAGTTGATGTAAGTGCAATAGAAGCTGGTCAGTGGAGGTTGCTGGAATTTCTTCCTCTGTCTTCAGTCTCATGGCTTTCTGCTGGATTTTCTCACGCTTCACCTGGGCTCCAGGGTCTCTGACTAAATCTAAAATTTCTAAAAACTCTTTTCAGTTATCTATGAGAGATTTTCCTAATTAGTATAATTGTTTAGTTCCACATTTTTCTTCCTCTGAATCTGCATCTCTTTTGGGCATTGATCACCCTGCTCTGAGTGTACACCAGTACAAAACTTCTCCCAGCCTCCAACAACCATTTTCTCACACATGTTGCTACATCAGTGTGCTTCATTGAATTTCATTTCAAACCTTTGGTTTTTCCTCAGACATGAACAGTTGCCATGGACAGTGCCAGAATGGAGGCACCTGTAAGGTAATGCCCACTTCTCATTCTCTTCAAACATGCTGCTGGTTTTGATGAATTTTTTGATGCTTTTTTGAAGATATAAATACAAGAACAAGAGGTCTGTCCGCTTTCTAACGGCTTCAGCTGCTATCTAAGGCATGCTTCCTAACCACTTTACCAGATGCTATTGTATGATAACACTGTCAACACAGTTGACAGTTTCATATAAAAATGCATTAGGAAATAAATAATTGATGACTCTAAGCTGAATTTAGAATGTCTTTGTAGTTAAGTTGGACTTTAGGCTTATTGCTGCTGGATGACTGAATAATGCATTAGCTGGTGTAGTTTTGCAGTTTGATAAAGTCTTATGTTAAGACCAGATCACTAAAGCAGCACCAGATAATCTCCTTGTCTGTCTTGCAACTAAGTGAAATAAGAATCTAACCCTGAGTTGCTTTTGACAGCTGTTGGATCTATTGACTGACTTGCTGAGAACCACACTTGTTGTCTTCATACCAGAACACAGCCAGAGGCTACCAGTGTGTTTGCCTGCCAGGTTTTGTGGGTCGGCACTGTGAGGCTCAGAGGAACCATTGCTCTAGCAGTCCTTGCAGAAAGGGTGGCCGCTGCCATGCGCATCTGGAAGGTTTTGTGTGTGACTGCCCACCAGGGTTCACTGGAACCACCTGTGAGGTGAGGAAAGTATTGTAAACCTATGTTTATGAGTAATAGTTAATGAGAATGAGGCAAGATGATATTTTAATATTTTCAAGAAAATGGAAAAGCTCAGCTTTAGTTCTTCAATAAAGCTAACTATTATGTAATAATTGATGCAATGAAAATGCCTGACAAAAGAGCTCATTGTAGCCCTATGAAATATGATGCAAAGGAACTGTTTTGTTTCTTATGTTGAATAACATTGACACTGTGGAGAGTTTGAATGTGCCTCAGTTATTGATTTCTTCTCTGAAGGTGCAAAATGATCCTTGTAATCCAAATCCTTGCCAAAGTAAGGCTCAGTGCAACAGCCTAGCTGGTGACTTCTACTGCAGCTGCTCTGATGATTATGAGGGCAAAACCTGTTCTGATCTCAAAGACCACTGCAAGACCAACCAGTGTGAAGGTAGCAAGGCTTCTACTAGAGCCGTTGTTTTTTCATTATTTCTTTCAAACCAGTAGGAATGCTTTGCTTGCTGATTTTGACCATTTTCTTGTATGTAACCTAAAGTGATTGACAGCTGCACTGTTGCCGTTGTAACCAATGACACTCAACAACAAGTGTGGCACATTTCGTCAAATGTGTGTGGGCCACACGGCCGTTGCATTAGCCTGCCTGCCGGGAACTTCAGCTGTTCCTGCGATCTGGGATTCACTGGCACCTACTGCCACGAGAGTGAGTCATTATTAGCTTGACACTTACACATCCTCTATATTTATCACCAGTTACCATCACTAGGAACCATAAGCCTCATGGTAATTTGGGCTCAAGTTTCGCTAATCATCTCCATCAGTTTGGTGGATACTGGAAATAAAAAGTCCAGAAGAAAACCTGAGCTACATGTCACAGCGTTACCATTCTCGTTCTATTTACAAGTTGTTTGTTACTGTTGACATGTGCGGGGTTTTATAGCTCGACATCTTGTTTTAACTCTGCATTTTTTGCCTTGTGTTTGTTGCTGTTTCTTGGCCAGGATTCCTTTGAAAAAGGGCTTTAGTCTCAATGGGCTTTATTCTGGCAAAATAAAGGTGAAACAAATTTTTTAAAAAATCAGTTCACTAGATATCTTAAAATGCACAGTGGTCAAATATAAACTTTTTTTTGCTAACAACTGAACCAGGAAGTGGATTTTTTATTTTCCATTGTTTTACAAAGAAAGAAAGCATACCATTTGTTAATGTACTTATTTTTAGCAACTTCCTTCTCTTAAATACCAACTCTGTTTGCAGATATCAATGACTGTGTATCACACCCGTGTAAAAATGGAGGCACCTGCATAGATGGGATAAGCTCCTTTGAGTGTGTCTGTCCAGGCGGCTGGGAGGGTGACCTCTGTGATGTTGGTGAGTGTGTGACTGGGCAGCACACATTTAGACTGGCAACATCGAACAACTCCTGTGGGAATCTGAAGAAAAATGTTTTCAAGTTACAGCCTTCTTCTACAGAACCACCATAACTGACTCCCCAATGCATTTAGCTCCAAAATTTATTATTACACATTATTTTATTGCTTTTTTTATTATATCGCTCCAAAACCACAAGGTGTGTCATTATATTTGATATGGTTCAATAAATGTTAACTGTGTTACATCAGTTTTACTTTAGAGCGTTTAGAGATGTTCATAAGTCATTTTTCTGAAGTCGCCAGACATGTGAATAAACATTACTCACCTAGTCTGACCATAAATATAGCTTAGAAGTGCAAACCTGTAATGTTTGTCCTAAAGCCTAATTTAACACTTGAATATTTACAATTATATTTCAACTTTTCAATGTGCAGAAAAAACTATTTAGAGTTTCAGTCTCTTGGTTTCACTCCTCAACACTTAAGATAAAGATTGTTAATAAGATTTTAGTCTCAGACCATGAGTATTAGTCAAGACTGAAGTATTTGTTTTTCCTCTTTTAGTTTGACTCAAATCACTGTTTCTGGTTTGTTTACACTATTTATTTTGTTTTTGTTTTATCTTGTTTGGGCTCATATAACACATGAATTAAGCATGCATATTTTCAGAAGATGCTCCTAACTGCATTTTCAAGGTGCTGGAGCAATTCAATCCTTTGCCGATTCTGCATGTCATACCTAGACATTGTGATTTTGTTTCTCGTTGTGCTTTCATTTTGTTACTGTAAAACTGTTTAGTTACTTTAACCATAGTGAATTGATTTCACCTATTATATAAGAATGATGATAAAAATGCTCAAATCTCATGTATAATTTGTTAATTTTATATTATTTGTTGAATACTTTATTTAAAACTTCATTGCTATTTATTTTGGTTCTGATCATGATTTTGCACTCATTATGACAGATTATGAACAAACTAATTAATGCTCAGTGAAGTTATTCTTTGGAGATCTAAAGTATGATCATTTCTCCTTAATTTGGACATGTAACTGTTGCCTGATTTATACAAAAAATGTCCGCCATTAAGGGACAAGCTTTTGTACTAAAAAACATTGACCATAAAAAAACAAATCTTCATAGGCATGAAACAGCTGCTTTAAATGAGAAAATTTACCAACAAAAACAAGTCCTTTTTCTGGTTTGATGTGATCATCTTTTCTAATCATTTTATTTAAGTTCCCCACATACCTCTCCAAACTGACCTTTCATTTCCAGATGTGAATGAGTGCAGCAGCAACCCCTGTCAGAACGGAGGCCAGTGCGTGGATCTATTTCATGATTTCTACTGCAACTGCATAGACAGCTGGAAAGGGAAAAACTGTCACTTACGTGAGTTTGACTGCAGTCATTTATGCACACATTGAAACCTATTTCTGCGATTACCACAAACTGTTAGACCTTCCTCCCACTCACATATCTGTTTTATTAGAGTCAGTCAGCAAAAAAGAGGCAATATGTTTTCCTTCACATTCCTTGCATGTCAGGTCTTTTATTTTTGAACTACTTAATCTACTTGATCTTTAGGGTGAGGAAGAATTCCAGAACTGCTTATATGTCAGTGAACATGATCTCTCTTACTACTCTTTTCTTTCAATATGTTGAGTGGAAGATCAATGGCAGAAAGACAAATACCAACAGTGTTTGTGTGGTGCTTCCACTCTCCAGGTGAGAGCCAATGTGACTCCAACACATGCAGGAACGGCGGGATTTGTTATGACCGTGGAGACTCATTCCTGTGTCACTGCCTATCAGGGTGGGCAGGAAATACCTGCAACACAGGTCGGCTATTGTTTCTATACAACTATGTTAATCATGATGACCGCATCAGCTGCTTTTACTAGACAAAATTAAATCAGTGGATGATCAAATGTTGTTTTGCTTTAGCTAAGAACAGCACTTGTGATTCGGATCCATGTGAGAACGGAGGAACATGTGTTGGAGGAGAACCTTTCACCTGCATCTGCAAGGATGGCTGGGAAGGGCCCACTTGTGCACAAAGTATACCTCTATTTCATAGACACACAGAGAGAGAAGTTATTGTGTCTTATATGTTAAAATATAAGTCACATATTAAAATACACTGTATAAAAGAATGCCTAAACGTATTTTGTCTTAGCCAGATTAACTGCTTCCTGTTTAAGTCTGTTTGATTACCAAAAACATTTTTTATTTTCTGAATGGCAGAATAAGGACAGAGAATATCTTATGCAAGTCCAAAGATTTGTGAAAGAGAAGTCTTGCTCAAATGATCTCATTCATTCAGAGCCATCTGATCTTTTATTCTTCTTCTGTTTTGCAGATATCGATGACTGCAATCCACACCCTTGGTAAGACAAACTGATTTAGATTACATGTTTATGTTTGAGTTGCCCCTGTTATTCAAAAATCCTTCATTTAGTCTTGTAATATTTATCTTCTTTTAGGCTTTGTTCACACAGCAGGTAAATGCGACCCAAGTTTTTTGCCCCAATTCTGACTGTCTGAACAGCCCCATTCCGATGTAGTCACCCCAGGAAAAGTCTGATTTGTACCTCTTCCATACGGATACATATCCAATAGTTTTCCAAGTGTCTGGAGTCTGAGCCGTCAGTTTGCATTTTAAATAATGTCTGAATCAAGCAGCACTGATACTTTTTGCAAGCTGTGTCACTTTTGAGCTGATAGTAGTCAACTGCCATTGGAGGCACCTGCATGATCCATTATTGATCCATTATTACTTCTGCAAGCAGTACACTGCTGTGTGTTGTCTAGGTTTTTCTGTGCATGCGGGTTGCACTGAGATCATAAACTGTTCACATACAAGTCTGATTATGCTTGCATTTAATTAGTTGCAGAAAGTCCATGAAAAAAGTAAAGAACATACATTTCAGTAAAGATTTGGAGTTGATCATCAAGACCTGCTGTATTAACCCTTGTGCGTGCGAGGACTGAGGCAAATGTAAAGGACTATGGCAAATGATACAAGTTTTACGTGTGTGGGGTCGTTTGGACCCCATTCCGACATACAAGGCTCAACACAACCCTAAATTCCAGGTAGCATTAGGGCTATCTGGAAGTTACTCACATGTCTGTGAAGTATAAACTGGTATAGAGTTTGGATTTTGGTTATTTGTCTCTTTTGTTAAGAGCTTTATGTTACCCAGTCGGAAAATATTTTAGTTTTTTCACACATCTAGATATTTAGACTTTTTAATGAGATTTAACAGGATTTAACAGTAGTGGCAGTGGTTCCTATATTTGATCCTAAAGGCCCTGCGTGTTAGGTGCTTCCCTGCTTCAGCACACCTGATTTCAATTAATGGCTGATTAACAAGGTTTTACTGAATGGCAATAATCTGAATCAGGTGTGTTAAAGCAGCGAGACATTTAAAACATGCAGGGCAGCATGCCTTGAAGACAAGTGTTGGAAAACACTGCAATAGCGCACCAAACTGCAATAGAACTGTGTAGCTGCAGAACTACTGCACCGTCTTTCTCACTACAAAATTAATATTTAGGATCCATATTTAACTTCAGCAACATTGCTCCTATTCTTACAGTGGTCCACAAAGATCAATCCTGGCCCTCTGACCCCCACCTACCCTCACCCTGGCTCTTCAATGACTGATAGCTGGATTAATGGTAGTTAATCCATCTAGAGAGGAGGTGGAAAAGGAAGAGAAGCAGGACAGGGTGATGCCACGTCTCCTGCGCTATTCAGGGTCCAGAACCTGGGGCAAAGTGAGAGAATTGGAGCTGTTCAAAGATGGGGCTGTGACCCTCACTATGTAGTTTTTATGGATTTTCATAAGAAATCTAGATATTGATCTAGCTTTAGCTTGAAGGTCTCATCGAAATAAAAATAATAATAGCACCACGACTTCATAATAAAAATGTGTCTAAATTTTCTTCTTTTTTCACATTATTAATGAATAACGGATCAAAATGTTGACTCTTGGTTTCCACCGATGTTCTGTTCTAGAAGCTGAGTTAAAAGCACTGATATTTTATTGAATAAATCTAAAAGCTTTCAAATCATTTAGGAAAACAGACGCAAAAAGATTAAATCGAATTTCTGATTGAGGTTTTGCTCTTCTCTCCTTTGCAGCTACAACGGTGGCATCTGTGTTGATGGTGTGAATTGGTTCCGCTGCGAGTGTGCGTCAGGATTTGCTGGACCAGATTGCCGCATCAGTGAGTGCATTGGGAACCAAAGGGAGCTGGAGGCTGGGGTCAGGTGGGCCGGGGCATTGGAAAGGGGGTCAGCGATGAAGGGCCTTGGTAGGGGAGCCTGAGCCGATTATTTCTGGGTGACAGTTTTTCAAGCCTTTTAGGAAAACGGCGTTAACCTTTCCCCTCTGTGCTGAGCCGAGGTCAGAGCTTATATTGGTTGGGCACTCTCACGACTCTGACTAGAAAGCTTTTCAAAGATTTTGCAGAAGCAGAGTGGTATCCATTTGGAGATTTTGGAACCAAACTGTGATCATATTGAAAGAAAATAATCTCCTTAAATATTTTCAAATGAACATTAAAATACACCCACGGTTCAGATTTTTACAGCCTAGTATTTGACCTTCTACAAATGTAGAGTTTGGCTTGTTTTACTTGATCAAAACACTACTAGTTCTTGTAGGTTTAAAATTCACTTCTAATCCTGAGCTTATGTCTTTAAAACCAACATTGACTTCATATTTCTGTGAATGTTCTGTATACTTGTTTCCACAGATATAAATGAGTGTCAGTCGTCTCCCTGTGCTGAAGGCTCTACATGCATAGATGAGATCAGTGCCTACCACTGTGTCTGCCCTCCTGGACAAGCTGGACCTCAGTGTCAGCAGTGTAAGTTAAATACAGTGATCCCTCGTTTTTATTAGGGGTTGTGTTCCGAAAATAACCTGCGATAAGTGAAATCCATGAAGTAGTTACTTTTATTATTTTGAAACTATTACACAGCATAATTAAATACTCTACATTGAAACCAAAGGATAAAACCTGTTTTCAGGTCAGCGGATGTGCGTGTGCATCAATCACGGCCTTAATGTGATCTGGAGTCATGTTATTAAAGCGTCTCCTCCAACCTGCTCCGCGAGATTCACAGCTGTATCTAGGCAGAGCCTCCAGCCACAGTTTATTTCAGCAGGCATTCAAAGTTTCAGTTTCCATCTCCTGAATGGATGTATTACTTATATTTTAGCCAATCAGGATGCAGAACACAATGAACTGTTAAAAAAACTGCACAAAAAAATCAGTGAAGCAGCAAGACCACGAAAGGTGAACCACGTTATAGCGAGGGTTCACTGTACATCTAAATTGATTGTGCATTCATTTAAAATCAAGGCTAAAAACTAGTGGTGAGATATTGCAATGTCTGTGATTAATAAATTGCATTTTTATGAAGAAGTACAGTCCCAAGCAACATTCTCAATTAAAAAAAAACATTTTGCTGATGAATTATTAAATAAATAAGCATATGAGCTCAATATTATGTATTTCATGTCTGTATCACGTTCTTCTTATTTTCAACCATCAGATTGGTGTTGTGTTATTTTTGTCGTTCAGATTTCCAGTGTTCTTAAAACTCCTGATCATTCATAGAACGTCTATGAAAGTGGTTCTTAACCTGGGTTCGATCGAAGGTGTAAAGACACACTTGTGTAAAGTTGTGATGACGCGCCGCTTTGCCATCACTTGCTGCAGAGGATCACATTACATTGCTTAGCCAATCAGAGCTGCGGAGGAGCCCTGATTGAAGGAGCTCCACTCTCAGNTGCCACGAGAGGTGGTGACGTATTTCCGTTTGAATTTATGCCACATAGATTGGTTCCGGGTCCTGCTTGCTCCTATTGTTCTTGGCCGAAGCTGCAAGATCAGTACCATGAAAAAGACGCAAAACGTAAAATATTTGTGAGCTACTGGTACAACAATCAAGTTTTTTGGTGAGCCGTTGTGTCCAGTAATTAGCCGGTACCATCCAGTGCTTAGTTTTTTCATGTTCCTGCTGATATCAAGGCGACAGCGGAATGTATCCAAAACTTAGCCACTGAAGCTAACAACCGGTTTGTAGCTGCCTGCTATTTCAAAGCTTGAGGATGTTGAAGATCCAGCGTCAGAAATGTTAAACGGAGGTTAAAAGGAAGCTGTACGAGCTTCGTTTAGTGGAATAACTTGTTGGAGGAAAATGATGCCGGAGGAAATTCACTGCAACGGGAACAGGCTGAGAACAGAGGCAGCGATTCGCCACAAGGTAAGTCAATACGTGTGTGGATGCGTTGCGTTTGTGTTATACGGACTATGAAATTATTTTTAGGCAACTCCTTAGCTTTTTTTATGTGACAATTATATAAAATACATTTAACGTGCAGTCGGAGCGACGAGCCTCCGATACCGAGCAGGTAGTTTAAGAACAGCTGAGAGCAGCAACGCCCGTCAGTCAGATTAAGGTCCAAAACCTTTAAGTGGCATCGATCCACATAAAAAATCCACAGAACAAATGGTACAAATCACGTATTTCCCGAATCTCGAAAATATGACATCTACCTTTGTTGTTTCATAATTATAATCCACGTTAGAGTGAATTTTTCCACTTGGCTGATATAATCTGTTCTTGCTTTACACAACGTAATTTCTATTTTTTTTTCTCTGAGATTCTACTTAGAAAATGAGGTTATAAAGTTACATCCTCCTGCTGCTTTTTGTTTTTAAAATGGTACATTTAGGTTTGCCTCAACTTTTATAAACTAATGCCTCTTATATTCATCATTTTTTTTGTATTACTGTTGGTACAAATATTAGCCGGACCTTGTGCTTTACCTGTTAGTAGTTTAAATTAATTTCAGGTGCACACTTTCAAGAGTATTCAGATTTTAACATGCATTTTCTAAGTAGTAAATATTGAAGTTCACTCTTACTCAGTAACTTCAGTGATGTTACACCTCTGAAATATTTTTTGCAATTTCTTTGTGATACCAGAACTATTTCACTTAAACATTTAATTTCCTGAGATAATAAATTTATTTTCAAGCAAAACTCTGAAAAAGAGCTGAGGATTTATTAGTTTTGATTACTTTGTACAGCTAATTATGGATACTTATTAGTTTTTTGTTTGTTTTTAATTTTTCAGGTTTGCATCACAACACCTCATGATGTGTTTCTGAGCCATGATTGACTGGGCTGATTACTTTTCCATTGGATCCAAGCATCTGGACCAGCTGATGGCCTCCATCAGTCCACTGTCTGCCGGATCATCGGTGGACTAACTTTTTATTTACAGTACTTGGTTAAACTATGATCTGCAAACCGGAGCACCAGATATGCAAAAATCTACCTGCAGTCTTTGTTGGCTACCTGACACTGCAGTCATCCTGGACGGGGCTGAGCCTCTTCCTCTCCTCCAGAGTGACGAGTTTTCATCACCAGTAAAGGCAAACAAGTCTGATGTCTGATTAGCTGCTAGGAAGTATATTACGTTCATTTTGCTATCCTGTTTGTACCTAAAATAAAATTGAATCTCATTTGTAATACTCTACATTTCACACACCTTTTTTTCCCCCTTCTCAGTGTTTACGTTATATCAAGTATTTGCATGTAGATCAGGAATTCAAAAGAGATGTTAAAATGCAACACATTTAGGTAACACCAGCAAAGAAATGTGAATATGAAGTAATATGTAGTTAGTCATCTAATTTAATATACTGAATAAGGCTGGTTGATACAGTATGACTTACAATTTTTTTTTCATAACCAGATTTGATTTGAATCAATTCCTCCCGTCCTCAATTTCTATAATAAAATCACAGAAAATGTTTTCAAAAAGTGCCTTTATTTCAACCATCTGTTCTGTGAGTTGTATAAGGGAGCATTAAGGTCAGGCTACAAAAAATTTTAATTGCAAGAATGCGCTCATCGTTACAGCAGTATAAAGATGTAATTTTATAACAATGTCTTAAAATTACAAGAAGTTGTTTTAATGAGAAATAAAGATTCAGACCAGCTCAGTCCATGTGATTCTGACATTTGTCAGTAATCAAGAGGATGTACTGGTCAACTGACCAGGTAAGCATTAAGTTAAAAATAAATACTGGATAAGCAAATACTGTTTACAAAAGGGAAAAAGAGCAACTGATAGAAATACTTTCTATATAAAGAAAGGCAGAAAAGTTAAAAGTATAAGCCGCTACTTTTTTCAATGCTTTGAACCATGCAGCTTATAGCCCAGTGTAGCTTTTCTGTGGATTGTTCTTCAACCTCCAGGGGGCTCTTTAGCAGGAAGTGAATCATTTGAAGTTAAAATTGGAAATCAAAGAAGAGAGTGCTGATTTTCATTTAGAACACGAACATACAAGCAGGCATGACGGGAGAAATTTCTTTAAACTCATACCCCCTCTTCATGGAAACAACACGAAGAAGTTCATATGATGCCGCTTTTAAGTTGAAGGCTATTGATCTGGCAGTACAGATCAATACTCCCAGATCGACCACGAGCACAGGGCCTTAATAGTAGATTTATTAAGGACCCCTGCTGCGTCCTTGTGGAAAACCGAGCGACGGAGATACCAGGGGCTTATAACCCGGTGCAGCTTAAATATGTACATTTGGAATTTAAAAAAAAAAAAAAAATCTTTGTGGGTGCACCTTATGCTGAAATTCGCCCTACAGTCCAGAAAATACGCTAATCTATTTAATTACTCAAGTAATGTGCCAGTCCAGTTAAAAACCCAATTTCTTAGAGTTGCCTTTGACTAATAATAACTGGAATATAAATTAATTCTGGTCTGGATTGCAACTTTTCATTACTTTTTTGAGTCTTATGTAATATTTCTCTTTTTGTTTCGTTTATTTACTTTAACTTAATTGATTTTAAAATATGCTGTACAAATAAACTTGACTTTGCTCGCCACTGAAGTTTCATATTAAGGCTGCCTTCACAGGATTTGGTATGACACAGGTAGAACGTACATGTCCTTCTAAATCCTTGGTGTCCTTGTAGACCTCTTGGTGAGGTTTTCTTTTTTTTTATATAATTTTTTTATTTGGAAAGGCAAGATACAATTATTTTGTACAATTCAACACAATGGGAGGAAAAAAAGAAAAACACAAGCCAATCCAGGGTTTTTGTATAATAACCAAGCATCCATAACAAAAGAGTGAGTGGGGGGGGGGGGAAGAGAAGGGTCAGGTCTAATTTTCCTTTCATTAGAAGAAAAACACAGTCAAGAGCATACATTTACCATAATCCTGAACTAAGGTACAATACACAGCTCAACAGTATTTGCATGTAATGGATAAATTTAGTCCACGGGAATGAATGATTTTACATAGTTTGTCCATTTAGACCAGATCCTGAAGAAAGATTCTCTTCGACTTTGAATAGAAAAAGATAACTTCAGAATGTAAATGTCCTGTACAATGTTGACCCAAGATTCACACTTACATGGGATTCTTTCAGTAAAGATGTTATTCAAGTGGGAACAGATTTGTTCCCAAAAAGCCTTAATCACCGGACAACCCCAGAAGATGTGGTGATGATTTGCTCCGTTTGTTCCACAGACTCTCCAACATGCGTCTCTGCTACCCTGGTGTTTTTTCTGAACTGGAGTTACAAAATATCGAACAGTTTTTCCAACTGAACAGCCGCCATGTATTGGAGCTTGAAGTAACCCAGTGTAATTTATTAATCTGATCCCAGACTTCAGTTGAGATTGATAGATTTCCTTCTTTTACCCACTTGTTTCTTATGTAATCTGTGTCACCCTGTTTAGACAATAGAATACCATTGTACAATATGGAAATGAGTTTTTTGCATGAACCTGACTTCAACAAGGACAGAAACACATTAAAAAGTCCTGGTTTGCCCGTTTCCTAATTGTCGCATATATTTTGATTGAAATAGGACCTAACCTGTAGATATCTAAAGAAGTCGTCCTTCTCCAACCCTTTAGATCTCTGAAGTTCCTCAAAACTCTGAAACACACCCTTCAGGGTAAATGTATAGTAGGTGGTTAATCCCTTTTGGATCCATCCTCTAAATCTCCCATCAATTTTGTTAGGTTTAAAAGCTGAATCGAAGGCACACCATCTGAGTATTCTTATCTGGTTACTCAATTTACACATTTTAACGACCTTACTCCAATCTTGGTGAGGTTTTCAATACTTTTGCAGCAGAGTTGTGTACGAAGATTTGTGATATCCCCAAGCTCTAAAAGAATGTTATTGTGAAATTACAATATAGATTGATTGTTTTAAAGAAGTTCATCTATGACAATCATTTATAGTGAGTTGCATATTAATTGCACCTTTTATCTTTTCAGTCATGGGACTTGGAAAGTCATGCCGCCATGTTGGCCTGCAGTATCCTCACAGCAGTCACTGGGAGGAGGACTGTAACGCCTGTCAGTGTGTCAATGGGGAAGTTCACTGTTCCAAGGTTTCACTGATGAACCAAAGATTTTTTTCCCCATATATAGGCTGAGAGCAATTACTGATCCACTTTAAATATTTGAGGCATGTACTAAATTCCTCTAACTGTCCACTTCCAGGTGAAGTGCGGTCGTCGCCCCTGCATCCTCCCAAATGCTGTTTTGCCTTCAGTCACCAGTCATCAGCCATGTCCTGGAGGCCTCGAGTGTGTGAAGCATCCATTCCTCACATGCTTGTCTCCACCATGTCATCAGTGGGGCGTGTGCTCAACACCTGACCCTCCCACTCCTGAGCATACCCAGTGTGAGCCCCATAGCGGCTATCTGGACAACAGCTGTGCTCACATCACTCTCATCTTTAACAAGGACAAAGTGCCACAGGTACTCATACATAGACGTGTTAGATGTTTTGGAAAGCATTAATCAGAGAAACACACAGTAGACAAGAATTGTCCAAATAATCTATTGAGATATTATTAATGCTGAAATTATGAATGATTCCAAGAAACTCATCAAAACAGATATAAACTAAACCATTTTCGAGATATTGCCCTTCTTCAGACATCAGCACTGCAATAACAGAGATCCTTAGAGTCTCCCTTCCCTACTAAATTTTCACCTGCAGATTAAAGGGTCAGAATAAACCTTGTGGTGTCCCGGTACCAGCGTCAAGTATGCCTACCTGCAAACCGATACTCCAGATTAATAGCTTCACTCCTGGGCTTCACTGCGGTGAAGAGCCTAAACCACTCTCCATACCAGGTGATGGTGGTAATACATCAATAAGTTATTTGCCAATTTTCCAACAAAACAGTGAACTTAGACAGTGGAAGGGGCTAAAATGCCCACAGATTTCTAGCAAAGGTTGCGCTAGATCAGGGGTGCCCAAAGTCGGTCCTGAGGGCCAGCATCCCGCATTTTTAGTTCTCTCCCTAGTAACAACCTCCTCAGCAAGTCAATGTTCTACTGAGGCTTTCAAATGAGCCGTCATTTGATGCAGGTGTGCTAAACCAGAAGAGGATGCCGGCCCTTGAGGACCGACATTTTTGCAAACTCCGTGCTAGATTTTCGTCGCCCATCATTTTAAATAACGGTGGAAAAGGAAATCATGTCATAATCTAATTTTACCATAAATTTTTAAAATAACATCATTTAATTGCATTTACCATCCTGTTACCATCAAACTGAATGCATTTCACTCATCTCTGCAGTGACAAAGTTTTGAAATCAGGTAACATTTCACCAACTGAAAACTGAAGTGATCAGAAATCGGCAAGACTTGCCGACTTACCTGATACCTGATCTTGCAAACACTCCCCTCAGCAGTGGTTCAGCTGCCAGATGCGCTCCAAGCCTCTGGTCCATAACTCTTCACCACGCTGCTGTTTGCTCTCAGATAGTGTCCAGAAATGATACTCTGTTGTCATCTCTGTTAGAAATTCTTCTTATACTGATTGATTTAGTGACCTCAGCCATGTTCTCTGTGTGTGAATTTGAGACTGAATTTGAGGTGTGTGTAATCACATAGGATATAAGTCTGCTTTCTGTGTTTGGTTAAGCCATTAAGCAGGGGGAAACCCAACGTTTTATTTTAATTAAGCTTTTACTGCTTTCGTTCTTAGACCATCATTAGAGTAAACAGCGTAACTTCTACCATTTTTAGATTTTATCATCTAGGATGTGTGATTAATTGGAGCAGAGTGGTGGAGCTACTGCACATTTATTTTGCTGCGCACTGCGTTTGTTAGTCTGATGGACGTCTGCTTTTTGATTTCTTTCCTTCTGCTACACCATAAGCTACCTACTCCTCTATTTAGACTAGCAAGTCACAACTTGATAATGTATTCTCTTTTACTTGTCTCTGTGTATTTATTGTCAGTTTATAAAATGCACCACAGAAGCCTGACCCACCATCAGGCTAATAATTTTTGCTCGACTGGCCCGGGTTTTTACTAATCTACCTACTTTGTGTGTGTGTGTGTGTGTGTGTGTGTGTGTGTGTGTGTGTGTGTGTGTGTGTGTGTGTGTGTGTGTGTGTGTGTGTGGCAGGGCACTGCTGTAGAGAACATCTGCTATGAGCTGAGATATCTCCCTGTGACTCAGATGCTGGCTGTGGACCGAACACTGATCATCCTTTGTGATTTGTCCTATTACACAAGAAATGCTGTGGAGGTTGCCATGGTAATTACCACACATACTTACCCAAACACTTATATTTTCACTATTCAGGAAACAACACTACACTCGTCAGCCAAATATGAGATGTTTGTTCAAATGCTTCATAAGCCAGACTGCCAAAAACAACCATTTTACATTTTAAACTTGAGATGCTCCAAACAGAATCAAGTGACCAAATCAGCTAGTTTGTGTTTTAGGTTCCAACCTACTGATGCTGATTTATCTATAAAATCGACATTAATATAAGATTAGTCTTCAAATAAATTCTTTCCAGCCTTTCTACGCAAGGAAGGAGTAGAAAGGCGGGTCTCCGGGTGCAGAAACATATCAGTGCAAAACATACTGAATAATTGGCAATTATTGTGTTTACATTCATGGTTAATAGTCGCATTCATAGTAATATTAATTATTACCACAATGTCCTTTACTCTTTTAATGTATTCAAACTGCAGGACCAAAACATGACAAGTGGAAATGTGTATTTTACTGTCTGGTTCAGTGTTACTGATCTAATCTCTGCTACAAAACCTTTACAATTTTACATTTTTTAAGTCTCTAAATAAAAATTTTTAATGAGTAACCACACTTAATAAAATTACTCATAAACATTGATTTTATTAAGTAGGTAGAAATAATTAATATCTGGTAACTATCATAACTTAAACATAATGCTCAAAGAATCATGGTTTTTATAGAGAAATACTGACTGTAAAGGCTGGACATTGAAGATGATAAAAAATTAAAGCATACTTTCTTTTTTTCTATTTACCATCAGCTCTTCTGCTCTCGCTCTCCTCTGCTCTCAGCTCCCACAGTCTGAGTTGTCAGCCACTCGAAGTGCTCAGCCTTTCTCCCATTTAATGCTAATGTTAATGAGAAGACTTTGAGAGGGCTGAATATAATTTCAATATTTGCTAGCTTCGACAAAAAAAGCTTAGGTCTATCAAAGCAGAACTAGAACTAAGTATGGAATAGCAGCATTCATTTACAAGGAATAACAAGGCAGTTTATTGTGATTTAGTCCAAGTAATGAAATGAACAAACTGATTTTTATTGCTAATGTGTCTCATTCTATTATGTCTCAGGAGTGAAAGTACACTGTAAAAAAAGTCAGTAAATTTACGGTAAAAAACAGTAAAAGACCAACAGTTTTTGACTGTCATATCCAAAAAACATTTCATTATTAATTATACAAGTAAACCAAGTAAACCTCGCTGCAGCAAACAGAAAGGGGCGGGACGGACCACTGTCAGCCTCATACCTTATATGGAAATGGGACCATTGCACTCCGGAAGTGAAGGGGGCGCTATTTCCTGTATTATCCGCGGTCTCCCGTTTTTATTTTCTTTTGAAATCTGTGATATATCTTCACCTTTAGGAAGGAGTTTCACTCTCAGCATGTATTTGAACTTCAATCTTTTATTTACATAAGCGCAGCTCACAATTTTTAATAAATCCT
Source organism: Micropoecilia bifurca (assembly GCA_903067075.1). Taxonomy (NCBI): domain Eukaryota; kingdom Metazoa; phylum Chordata; class Actinopteri; order Cyprinodontiformes; family Poeciliidae; genus Micropoecilia; species Micropoecilia bifurca. The sequence goes on along the minus strand of CAEGAF010069432.1, from coordinate 670 downwards.
GTAGTTTTCGGTGTTCTTCTGAATCTGCTCCTTAGTCCCATCTTTTCGGGGTTTTACTGCTGCCTCTAGTGGCCTGGCGGTGGAAACACAACTAACATAATCTCGTTACTAAATTAGAACACCAAAGTCTTTATTACTTATTAATTCTGGCATTACTGGAACAGTAAAAGATAAATTCCCTAACAAAAGAATATACCTTTCCATATTCTTAAGGAAGTAGAGCTAATTAAATGACATAAACAAGACCTGAAAGTGATTCCAGTTTCACTTGATGGCCAACTTGTTGAAACTGTGGGAAATTTTAAATTCCTTGGGTCGTTCCTGGACTGTCAGCTCAACTTTGCTGAAAACACTGACTGTGCTGCCACAAGGTTAAGTTCTGATGTACTTGTGTGTTTGAAGAGGAAAAAATAAAAATGTCCGCAGCGCTCCGATGTAAAGTCCAAACAAAAATTTATTCCACAGTTTTGAGTCTTTACAAGAGCAATAACGTTCTTTGCTAACCTCTACAAACAAACTACGGTTGAAAAACCGTGTGGCTCTGTCGCTCCTTTCGCAGCTCCTTGTCTCCCTTAGCTATCTACCTCATGTTTACACAGCCCACCTCATTTGCATAATTGCCAGGTGGCCAATTAACTATAAAACATACTAATAGTAACACTTATTCACA
>CAEGAF010069431.1:0-40231 GCA_903067075.1 Micropoecilia bifurca | reverse complement strand
CTGTAAGGACATCCGATCAGGGGCTTTCCTTTCACCTCTGTGACTCGCCAGAGGTCATTGTGACAGTTTAACCTATCAATATTAAAAATGGAGGGAGGGAAAACAAATAGCTTAGAGAACGCAGTTTTAGAAAGTTATATATAAACTTTTGTCCAAGTCTTTTTGAGAAAGTGCTTCAGCTTTCTTACACGCTTGGTTTGACATCATGCTAAATAAAATGTCACAATTCGTGCAGCGTGCTTGGACATGAAGATGTCACTGGAGAATTTGTATTATGTGCAGACTTATTTTTGTCTTGTGAATTATTAGGGACAAGGACATAATTAGTTTTGGTCTACAACGTGGCATCTAAATTATTTCTGTTTCTTCATTATTATGCATTGCTCCTTTTGTAAATAAATAAATCTGATTATGAGAACATAATTATGTCAGGATCTGTGTTTCTGTGTTTTTGAGTTTTCTGTGTAGTCCTGTTCCCTGTGAGTCCTGTCTCTGCGTCTTCCCCGTTGATTGTCTCCCAGGTGTGTCTAGTTCTCTTGATTACCTCTTGTGTATTTAGTCTCCCCTGTTGTCTCTGTTCCTCGTCGGGTCCTTGTCATATGTCAATCGTCGTAAGTGTGCCAGTAGAACTGCCAAGTCCTGGTTAGCATTAGCTTTTTTTTTTCTTTGTCGGCTCCAGTTGAACTGGTAAAGTCCTGGTTAGCCAAGCTCGCATTTTCAGTCTGTGTATCAGTTGCTACCGGTATTAGCTGTGTGCTATTTTCTTGCCGTGCTGCCTGTTTTTTGGACTGTAGAGCTACCTCATTAAATATCATCATCATCATTACCTGGGTCTCAGCGTCTCCTCACCACCTCCAAACCCCCACCTCATGACAAATTAGGTAGTGACTTTCGAGCAATTGATAGATAACTGTTTGTCCTTTGCCTTGTTATGGACCCCAAAGTCCATATTTATTGTCAAACTTTTTATATAACTAAAACTTTAAAATATTGCAAGGAGATTCCAATCTTTTCAGACGGGAATATAATTTTATTTTGTCATAAATCAATTCCTTTTGTCCGTGCGGCATAAATGTTGTTACTGGAATAGGCAACACGGATCACAGAAGTGAAGAAGTAAAAAAAAGAAAAAGAAAAGGAAAAGTTTACCAAGGATTTTTCCTAAAATGAAAACATTGTTATTCTGAGACAGTGTTACAAGAACAGACTGTCTTCAGTCAGAGGCTTCTTCAGGTCTGCTGTAATACTGAAAGCCGCAGGAGATCCTACCTAATCACAACCATCAGATTCCACCAATACTCTTTAAGGAATCTTGGACATTATGAGAGACAATAAGATTTATTAACTTACCTTTGGGATTAATAAAACATTTCAGAATATTTATTTAGCTTATTTCACTAACATATTTTGTAAATGTTGAACAGCGAATAGGAAATGAGTTTTTTTAGTGTGTGTGTGTGTGTGTTACTGAGATTGTGCCCAAATAAGAGCAAATAAATTATTTTAATTTGAACCTAAACAGCTTAACGTAACCAAACTAAGTTGCTTTACCTTCCATCTTGTGCTCTGCTTTGAATCATCCAAAAAAAGGCCCCTACAGCTGAATAGCTGCTGCTGGAATTTTGCACTTGTTGCCTCCCATTTTCCTCATTAGTATTCAGGGCAACAGTAGGGTGTCCCTGGGGAATTCAGCTCTGTCCCGCACTCCTTTGTATGTGTGTGTGTGTAGTCGTACGTCCATCTTTGCAGGGACCAGTTCCAGTTTCAGACACTGAGAGGTACTGGATGTTTCCATAAAATAAGGAGATTTTGTACGATTTATTTATGCTAACTTTGGTTAAATGGTTTTATGGCTGACTTTGGAGAAAGGGTTCAATTAGATTAGGAGTTTAATTTGGACTGAATGACTGCAAGCTCCAATTGTCCTCACAGAGGCTGAGAAAGGGTTGTGTGTGTGTGTGTGTGTGTGTGTGTGTGTGTGTGTGTGTGTGTGTGTGTGTGTGTGTGTGTGTGTGTGTGTGAGTGGAAAAGGAGAGGGGAGTACCATGACCCTGAGTTCAGGCAGAGACAAAGCTTCCTTTAAGGCCTCATCATCATTCCCAGTGCTCACACCAGAAAGAAGCTTCACTGGGGCACAGGTCCTGCACATTCATCAAGGAGGCTCATAAACTCCACATGTTCGTAATGTTTTAAAAGCTGAATGGCTTCAATTAAAGATGAATGCAGTGGGCTATCATTCTAACAGCTGCCTGATGACGTGTAAGCCTGATAAATGTAATGAAATGCAGTACGAAATTAAAAACATCTAATTAAATTCAAGAAATTAGAGTATTATGTGTTACTGCAATAAATTGTATTCAAAGTTTAATGAGCATAGATAATTTTAGGGCTGTTATGCTTAGTGCCTTATGCCTATTGTCATAGGTTATTAAATTATTTGTCACTATAATTACGCTAAAAGGCAGTAAATTACATGTTTCACTGCCTAACTGCAATTAATAACACTAGTAATCCAACAAATTTATGACGTTTAAAGGATTTACTGTTATTACATTTTCAAAACGATGGGTATTTTATAAGTACCGTAATGAAAGCTCCACGTTTTGTCACATTGCAACCACAAACTTATGTGTTTGAATGTTTTTTTTAAGACCACCACAATGTAACACAAGAATGTGAAGCATAAGAAATATGACATGTTTTTCTTTATTTTTTATTTACAAAAATAATGATTAAAGGATACATGAAGGTTGCGGTGTGTATTTGTACCAAAGCCTCTGGAGTCAATATTTGTCAGGCCACTTTTTGCTGCATTTGTTGTTACATTTATCCCACTTTTGCAGATTCATATTTGAAGGAACTCAGCTTCACTTAAAGGGAGCTGATGGTGTCTGTTTTCTTGTCACAAAGTCTTTTTTGGATTTGGACTCTGATGGGCCCATTCAAAAGCACAGATAGGGTTTGATTATAAGCATTTTCCTGTAGCTCTTGCGGATGTTTTATGACATTGTCCTGATTGAAGGCGGATGTCGCCTTTCAGAGTTTATTCCCTCCCAAAACTTTCCTGTTTCCAGCTTTGGTTCATTTTCTCATCAACCACTACCTTTGTGTATGAACCACCTTCCCTGTCCCTGCCAAAGAAAAGCATCTCCACAGTCTTACACCTGCAGGTCACATGTAGGTAATTATTTTGGACTTCATAATGCTCTTCACATGTTCTCTGACAAATCTCCCAGGTCTTAGCTGAACAGCTGGATTTAAATTGAGATTAAGCTACATACAAATCTTTTACAACTTGTTCCCTTGGGATTTAAGTAGGGTTATCACAATCAAGGCGGCAGAATACAAATTCAGGCCACTCTTTTTAGATCCTTTTGTGTAAAATATGTCAGAAACCATGTGTCATTTTCTCTCTGCTTTGTGTGCTACTTTGTGTTGTCACAAAATGTAAAAATAAACCAAATGGTAAACACTGTGCTCCATTTTGTGAAATAAATAAATAAAACTATATAAGTCAGACATGTCATGAGGAGTACATTAGATGGAATATGCATCACACGGTCAAAGGCTGACACTCCACAGAATCCTCCTTCTATCAAGTGATAAATTGACCTAAACTATGTGAGTTCATGCACTAGATGGGGGATATACTATCACGGACATGCAGAGAGGCTGCATGCCCTCATGCATCTTCTTGAGGCTGCTCCCAATGTAATGCACTGTAAAGACACATGCATGGGACCGCACACGCAGCACCATTATTACTCACTCAAATAGGATGTGTCATGTGTGATCACTACATCTCATGTCAGCGAAGATGTTTCCACGCTTCCAGTACATTTAAAGTGTTCCTGTGTGTATTTTTGCAGAATATTTCACAGCGAGAGAGGGGGAAAGAGAGACAGAGAGAGAGAGGGCGAAAAGAAAGCAGAGGCAGTTTTATTTCTTTTCCAGTCTTCACCCCACTTACTCTTTCCTCCACATCTCATTACAGCATTGATATGGGAAGAGATAAAAAGTAAGAAAAGATAGAAATGTTAATCATAACCTTGTCATATCTGGCTTCTGCATTTTTAGATTGCAGACGTCATGAGGAAATATTCTCCTCGGTGGTAGAATATTATGGTTTTCATAAACCTTGCACCCTGGCTGTGGGGATGGGGAGAGGGTACAGAGGCAAAGCAGGTCAGTTGCATGCATAATAATTAGATGTGTATCTCCTACTCCTTTTTGATGGTCACAGTCTTATTCAACTCAGCATTGCTTGGCATCTCATCTGACAGTTCAATTTGAATTTCGGGTTTCATTTTTTAATACTGTTAAATAACAATAATAATCATAATTATGGGAGTCACATTTGTTTCTTGGTTCTGTTTTTCCATGCAGAAACATTAGTTATTATGCACAAAATTCAGATTGGGGACGCTGTCAGAGGCAATCATGAGTTTGTGAGGACACCTGCTGGGCAGTTCTTGATACTGTTTCAGCTTCTAAGAACCAGAACGTGTTGCTGCTCATTTAATTTAATATGAATGCATATAGTAAGTCTAAGGAATAAATATCTGAATATGCATTAAGCGTTATTGGATATTCATTTGCAATTACTAAATGTACTTTACACCAAACAACACACTTAAGACAGCTGCATATTTTGGGGGACTTTTATTGACATATTGTCTTTAATTATTCAGCATCACCTGCAAAAACACAGACAAAAATATTAAAAGGATTGTTCAGATTCTATTCAAGTGAGATTCTGTTAAAAGATTAAAAGAAGTTAAAATCCTGGTAAATAAAATGTTTGTCTAAATTGTCTCATGACCCCCAATCAAACATCCAGTGAAGATTAATAGCACTTCATTTTTTCCCCCATTTTGTTATGTTTCAACCTTATTCCAAACTGTATTAAATTAAGCTATGTCATCAAAATACTACACATAGTGCATCATTACAACAAAGTGGGAAAGGTTTTTGAGTATTTTGCAAATTTATTAAAAATAGAAAACCAAGAAATCCCACTTATTTTCCACACTATAAGGCACACCAGATTATAAAGCGACCCTTCAATAAAGGGCATATTTTACAACTTTTTTCATATATAAAGCGCACCGCATTATAAGGCGCATAGCACAGACGCAAAAGTAGAGGCTGGAGTTACATTATGCATCCACTAGATGGAGCTGAACTAAAGAGAATGTCAACAAAACAGCCCGACTCCGGTCATTGAGGAAAGCTTTCTGTGACTGGGCCAGGGCGTGGCCGGACGATGGTCACCCTTTTCTGTTCGCACACAGCATGTTCTGAAGAACATGGTGCTAAATGACCTGCAGACGAACTGATTCTAGAAGGTTGGTAGACAGATAGGTCAGTCAAACTTTATTAATAGATTACAAACCAGCGTTCTAACAACTATCCCAGCATGCACTGCACGCTTCTTCTTCGACGGCTGCTTACCGTAGTTGCTAGACCTGTTGTGGCTCAATATTGGTCCATATATAAGGTGCACCAGATTATAAGGCGCATTGTCGGCTTTTGAGGAAATTGAAGTGAGCCTTATAGTGCAGAAAATACGGTAAGTATTCACGTACTTTATTGATCCACATTTGGCAGCGATCACAGCCTCAAATCTTTTTAAATATGGTGCAGCAAAGTGGAAATACTCAGAGTTCTTCAGTGCAGGTAAGATATTAACTGTTTAGCATAAAAAACAACAACTTTTTTTCCAAAATCCCAAAACATTCCTTTATGCTTCCTTGTGTTTCTCTGCCGCAATTTGAGATTCGCAATTATGGTATAAGATACTGTTACTGAAGGAAAAAAAAAATTATAATGTAATATTTGATACAATGCAACAATTATGTTTTTTTATTACAACTTAATGCAACTGTTGTACTGAAGAAGACAACTGATGATTGTTTGATTTTGTAAGTTTGATTTTGGGGCTCAGACTGAATGCAGAGGAAAACGTATCTCTTTTTTAAAAATGCATTTTATCAATGCTTTTTACAGTTTTCCGAGAAATACCAGCATGAATTCTAATGTAGTTTTACGCCTACATCAGCCATCTTTTTTTACCTTGTTGATCCAGTTGTTGAAAGCAGAGACTCTGGTGAAGACGGTGGGTTTCTTCACGTAGTCGCATCTGAGGCCAGAGGCAAAGCTGGCAATGCCATGGATCTCCCAAACACCTTCAGCGTTCTTACAATTCAGAGGGCCACCAGAGTCACCCTGAAGAAGGAGATTCAGAAAAGAGAGTCTATGTTTTATTCAACTGAAGAAGCTACCAGAAGATCGACCTGAAAGAAAGAAAGAAAGAAAGAAAGAAAGAAAGAAAGAAAGAAAGAAAGAAAGAAAGAAAGAAAGAAAGAAAGAAAGAAAAGAAAACAGGGAAAATCACTATCAAAATCATTGATTCATGAAGAATGCTGCAGGACACGTGGACACAGGAACAGAATTTGTAGATTCTTGGCGTCACGCCACAAAAAATAACTTTGAGGCAAAAATTATTCAGTTTCATTTCAGTGGGATCACTTTGTAGGTTTAGTATTATTATTTTTTTGCATGGCTTCAAAAATAGCTTGTCTAATCACCGATCAGGCGTTTTGAAGTTAATAAACAAAGCAACTCAAAACACATAAGTGCTAAAATAATCATCTTCCTCCTCGTGTGCATTCTCAAACAGTGCAGCAGACTTACATTGCATCCAGCAACAATTCCATCCCCACCGGCGCACACCATGCTGGTCCTAACAGTGATGCCCCACCAGTCAGACTGGGAGCAGGTGGCATGGTCAACCACAGGCATCAAAGCCTGCTGCAGCTTATCAGCAATGGGGCCTTCGGCTAAAACACACAGGCAGAGTCTATTACCGTCATACACATAAACTCGCTGGCTGTCAAAGCTGCTTTACAGGAGCTCCCCGAGAGCCAAACTCACAGTCTGACCCAAATTTTCAATTTAGAAGTAATCCCCCTGCTGAAAAGTTTCAGCTCAAATCTTATGCAGGTAATTTTCTTCCTAACTTCCCAAATAGCTCCGGCTAACCCTAACCGTTTATGAATACTGCCACTGTGGCTAAACACTGGCCAAACGTGCTAATGGAAATGATACGAGGAAGAATGCAGCCGAAACGTAAACAGAGGGAGAACTTACTGTGCAGTCTGCCCCAGCCGGTGATGTAGCAGGGGTAGAGGTTGGTCAGCAGAGTGCCTGGAGCTGGGATGTATCCCAGCTGCACCTGATCACTCAGAGTCACTGACTCGGACAACTTAATCAGGGCAATGTCATTACTGCAAGGAAGACAGACAGAGAGACGAAGGCTTAGGGAAGATTGACTTTCCCAACATAAGATACTGAACAGCAAGGCGAGGAAGTCAGTGCATCCATAAACTACTTTCCAAATGCTAATCGAACCTTTTGATTTAAATCTTACTGAAGATGTTGGCTCTCTCGAGTGTGGTCCATAAAGGTAGTGTGTGATGTTCAGCGGACAACATCAAGGCTAACATGTTAATATTAAATGTTTTATCTATTAATCAATGGAGCAACTTTTCATAACATAAGAAGTTTCATTTGTATCCAGATTTAATTACTTTACCAGAAGCACCAATGTTGATGTTGAACCCTGTTCTAATCTTAGGCACTTGCTGAGAAATGGTTTGTTTCATACCACTTTAAAAGTTTATTATAATTTCACTAGCCTGTTATGCTAACTAGCTTATAATGTCAAGCCTGCTAGCAAGCTTAGTTTTTGAATCGTAAGGGAGTCAATGCCAATAAATGGCACATCTTCGCCATAGTTGTCAATGAAAATATTTGTGCATTTACATTCTTATGAAATCAATTCCCTTTCTTGTAAACACATTAACTAACTGACTAGTTAATTTATTTGGTCCTCTCATTTCCAGCTAAATAAAAAATTTCAGACATATGCTTGAGCTACGTCACCAACAGGAATGAAGAAAATAGATAAAGAATGGTATTCTGAATATGTTTGCTCTATGTTATCAATTGAAATACTCGAAACTCCATCCCAGAACAGCAAATAAAAAGCTGCTGCTTTTGTAAAGACAGCAAACAGCAGCTCTAGATTTGCTTAAAGTGGGACAATCTTAAGAGCTTTGGAAATTATATCAGGTAAACAAAAGCACTACTCAAAGATTCATAAATGTATGAGAGATTCAGTAGCTCAGATACCATAGTTACAAGAAGACATTGCGATATGTGAATATACCTAATTGATGTAGGGAGAATCTTAGTTGCTGTCTTTGTTTCTCTTACCCAAAGGATATGAAGATGGGGTACCACTTCTCGTGGACGATGATCTTCTCGGGCAGGATGGCCTTGGAGCCAGGATCTTCTTCGAACAGGTTGTGTTTGCCCACAAACACCCTGTAGGAAAACCTGGTTCTGAGAGAGAAAACAGACTTGAGGCCCAAGGCAAACCAGACAGAGGGTTTATTAAACAGTTGAATGATTTGATTAATTTGGTCTGATTGTGCTTTTGTGTGGAGGATTAGATAAATATACTTTGATGATGAGTTGAATTTGCCATTACAACTTCTAAAATATTTCTCCTTTTTTTCTTTCTTGGTTGGAAAATTAAGCCTTTGATGACGCAAATAAGCAAGCAGCACTGCATAGAATAAAATAAATACAGAATTTGCCACGAAATGATGGTTGTGTTCTTGAGTTCATGTCTTCTATGCGCCTCAGCTTCTCGTACTTGATGCAATGTGCAGCAGTCATGACCCAGTTGGCAGCAATCAGAGATCCTCCACAAGTGTGTCTCCACCCACCGTGCGTTTCGTACTGCAGAGAGATCTAAAAAAGGGACAGGAGGAAAAACAATACACAAACAAGTGGGCTGTCCTTCTTCAGACGGATGGTGTGGATTCCTGATTTAACACTTTAAAAAAAAAGAAGGCCTGCTTAATTGAAGGATTTTCAACGGCCACTGGGTTTGCCATCCGATAGCCAGATGCTGAACCCGGAGGGCCATCAAAGTGAACATAAAAACACAGACAGATGTGTTCACATCAGCATACCTGCCAGGGCCAGCTGTGGGGCATGGCATCCACTCCATTGACCACACGGGAAGTCTGGGGCTCAACAGGAGGGCTGCCGCCCGCAAGGGCTGAAAGGAAAAGGAGCAGGTAGAACACACACACACACACACACAGATATTTAAATATATTCTGAAGCAGAGTGCAACATTTCTCTCCTCACCAAAGAATCACAAAGGACCGGCTCACTATGTGCTAACGAGCAAATGCAACACAGAGAAACAATTAACCACAGAAATAGAATATTCCAGATGTTCTTACCGCCAGCAATGAGCACTGAGGCCAGCACAATGGGGATCATGTTGATTGATGCTTCAGCTGAGTGACGGCGAGACGCACACACTCTCTTTTAAACTTTCCACCTCAGGCAGCTCTCTCTCCGAACACAGCAGCACACTTTCCAATTGGTCTGCGGCGGCCTGCTGAGGCCATAGATGGACCAATGGCAGCGAGCCAGGAGTTTATTTCACACAGGTGTAATTTCTGGGACATTTCCCATGACCTTCCTGCGGCATTCACTCTAAGTCACTAACCCTCGCATAAGTAACATTGTTTTTGGGAACTTGGCCATGAATATATTCATATTATGAGTGTGTTTGAAATGCAGCTGGCTCTTTATATGCACCGAAGATAAGTTTCAGTATTCAGCTAACTTCTACACCTACAAAAGACCTGGAATTAAATGCTTACGTAACAGCATGGGAAGTCATTATCTGGATTCTTGGCACTGAAGTGTTTTTTGTTTTGTTTTTGTTTTTAGAATTGCACTATGAATAAGGGTTCCGAAAAAATACACAGTAACAATGAACAACAGATGGTTTTGTTAATGCAGAAAATGTGTTGATATTTTAACATAAGCAGTGGTGCGGCTAATTTTGCTGCGTCAGGAGGCCATATGTGTGACAAAACTTTGCACTCATCACATTTCACATTCATCTGCCATTTTCTCTGCAGCACATATTTGGATCTCCTACAAAGTATTCCGACCTAAACTTTCAGGTGGTTGTTTTATTGAGCTAGATGACAGGACCTGAAGAAAAGAAAAGGCACAAATTAAAAGGTAATTGTTGTGGTGTAACAAGCCTGAGGGGTGTCAGCATGCAGACTTAATAAATCTGTCAGAGGTTAAGTGAAAATATGCTTCAATAGTGGCAACGGACTTTGATGGAGAAAAAGAAAAATCAAATGTTGGTGAAAATGTTTAAAAAAAACTGTAAATGCCTGAACATTTTGCTTCATAATCTCCACAATTCTGCTATAATTTGTGAAGCAGCTTGTTTTATTGATCAAATAAATGTTGTATTCAAAGCAATTAGTCGGGAAATTTGTCAAATCACTTCAGACTGCAGACTCGACTCTCTGATTGTTCACGAGTCATTTATTTTGCCAATTCACCACTAGATGGGACAGTTCATCTGCTTTGATACGACACTCATTTATGTCCATTTAAAGGAGCAGAACAGAGATTATTCTGTGTATAAATATATATGTTGTATTTACTTTTATTTGGTCTGACAAAGAAAAGAAGGAAAAAAAATCAAGAAATCACTTTTACTTTTAAACTAAGGTACAAAATAAACCTTGAAAGTGATCGTAAAAGGTTCCAAGGGTTCTGTAAAAAAAAGTCTGCTTTCAACACTTCCTGTAATTTTTTTTTTTTTTACCAGGAGCATTTACTTTTTTCGTAGTGAAGCCAATTCTCAGAGGAAAGAAAAGCACTTTACAGAGGTAAAAAGAAACCCAAACAACCAGAACAACGTGGGCACATGTGTACTCTGCTTTCTTGTATGCATGGCATCATGCAGTGCAAAATGCTTTGTGTTGCGTCGCTGTACATCATCCATCATACACTATCCCCATGGTGAAACAAGATGATGGAAGTGTGAGGTTTCTTTTTTTAAACAAATACACGGAAAACGGTCAGGGTTCGTAGGAAGACGGAGGCATCTAAATACAAAACAGTCCTGGAAGAAAACCTGTTAGAGACTGACCAGACCTAAAACAAGTCTGCTCACAGATGCTCTGCACCGAATCAGATTCAGTTTGAGATGTGCTGCTAAACAGAATGGGCACAAATGTTATTCCCTCTATGTGCAAAACTATCTATTCGATATCATCTTTTTAACTCTGTCTACCGAAGTAACACATTCCCAGGCTGCATAAGTCACAAAACACTTGCAGTCACATTTCTGCCTCCAGAAGAGATGTAATTCACTAAAATCTAATTAAATGTCTCTTGAGATCACCAAAACATTGTCAAACCTCTTACAGGGCATTGTCCGGCACACCACCGTTTCCTGACTAAAGCTCTTGTGTTCATTAATTTGATACTGAGACGAGATAATGAGGCGAGATTCGAACTTCGTGCGGTTTTGCTGTAAAAGATGTAAGCCTGACCTGTCATTGCTTCCAAATCCTTTTTATTGAGGTCAAAAACCCCTGATCTCGTAAATCTGCTGCTTATCAGTGAAATATGTTGTATCAGAGGGAGTCTGTCATGTTCTCCTGACTGAGCAGGCAGAAAAGCCCAGCGACTGAAGCCCTCCAGGGAAGTTGTTGCAGGTACACTCCAGACTGTTTTCCCTAACAGAGCAGCAGCTGAACTCTGAATGACACCACTATTTATGGTTGGTTTATATCATGTTGTGGCAATTCACCCAGCACTGGTCATTGCCATTTTCTACATGCAGCAAAAAGAGAAAGATTTTGTAATATGTGTAAATATTATTGTGGAATGCCAGTGTTATTGGCTGCTTCCAGCTATGAGTGTGTGTGTGGTTTTTTTTTTTTTTTTACCTCATTTCCCCCTGCATGTCACAGTCACTGGTGTCCCTCCACACAGTCTAATATAGGGCCCTTTCTGAGCCATCTAACATCCATGCTGTTTAAATTCCTACACCGCAGCTGCATTTTACAGCAGCTGGCTTATTTACCACAGCCTGCATGTTTAACGCCAGGGAGCTAAAGTAAATCCATCACTGGTCTACTAAAGCTAATCTTGACTGAATGCTTTTCTGCTGTCTCTTTGTGATTGTCAGTGCACATATTTATTTCATTTTGCTCTCTAATTCTGTGCTCCCCCTGTCTCTGAACTGTCAGGCTGGGAACAACTAATTTAATTACATTTTATAAGCACAAATTATGATTCAAGTGTTCCCAGATCTTGTGCATACTTGTCAGGTTTTCTGTTTCTACTAAAAGAGAGAATGTACCAGAGGAGTAAATATAATGACTGGGTGTGGTCACCACCTATACATAATATTTTTATTTTTTTCTGCTTAGATTTGCTTCTAGAAAAAACATGTTTATAGTTTTGTCCAGGTACCAGCATAGATTATTTACACCAATCTCTGCAGAGACCTGCGGCTATTTTTAATGAGTATGTTTGGTATCGAGTATAAACTAGTCCTCGTGCTGGAACATGACATACGCACAAATCAGAAGTATGCACATGAATGCTGTTCTGCTCTGCATCCCCAGAACCAGAATTAGAACCAAACATGGAGAAGCAGCATCCAGCTTCTGGAACAAACTTCCAGAAAACTGCAAAACAGTTAAAAAAAACAAAAAAACTGAGTTTCTTTAAATCAAGAATAAAACCACACCTGTTTAGAATTGCTTTCGACCCACAATCCCTGCAATATTGAGCAACGTATTTGTTGTCCATGATTTTGATGATGGCATGAAAAATTGGTGGCCGTGTTTTTATAACTTTTTATGTTTGTATTTATATGATGTAAAGAACTTTGAACTGCCTTATTGCTGAAACGTGCTTCACGTATAAGCTTGACTTGACTATCCTGTGAAGTTACTAACAATCCTTCAACTTGTTCACATTTTGTCACATCACAATCACAAACCTCAGTTTATTTCACTGGGATATTAAAGTAAAAATGTTCATGAAGTGCTTAAAAAAGGATGTATGGTAATCAAAATGTTTTACTTTAAAATGCCTAGAAAACATAAATGTATTCAGTTGTCTTTACTTTCAAAACAGAGTGCAACAAATCACTTTTAGAACTCACTTACCTGCTAAATAGTCCCGATAGTTAATGTCTCAATGTCTCTAATTTCATCTCAGAATAATCCATTTCTTTTCTGGAAATCCCTCAGGGATTTGTTGGAGAACATTGATGAACAAACGGCATCATTCAGGCCGAGGAACACAACAGAAAGGTCTGGGAGAAAGATATGGAGAGGTTCAGTGTTGGGATCATGAGTTCTTCTGAGGTTCCCAAATATGCATTAATTATCATATATATGTGATGGTCTGTCGTATGAAGTCTCAATAAGGTAAAGTTTGTTGTAATGCAACAAAAACATCCAAAAAGGTTTATTGGGCATGAATATAGCCTGTTTTTTCTTGCCGACCCACTTTGATTTACCTAAAGAACAGATTTCCAGGCTGCAGTCAGAATATTCTGATAGTGGATAAAATATGTAAGTCTGTATAGACCCAACCTAGTTGAACAAACATGGACAAACGTATAAAAGTCACATGAGGTGAAACACAACTTTAGATCTTTTCTCAAGAGACCTGGGTGTGTGTGTGTGTGTGTGGGTGGGTGTAGGTGTGTGTGTGTATGCGTGTATAAGTGTGTAGGTGCGTGTGTGTGCATTTGTGTGTGTATGTAAACTGTGTTTGTGCCGTTTAGTGCCCTGGATCACTTCCTGGATTGGAAATGAGGGTTCAAAGGTTTCCAAAGCTTGTATATTTCCTGTGTGCTTCTCGGGTGAAATCCAGAGAGCTAGCAGTCATGTCAACGAACACGGAGTCCCAGACACACAGCTGTGAGTACATATTCATTTCTAAAATTTAACAAGATGATGTGCATGTATACATCTACTCACGCAGATTCAGCTGTTCCTAATTAGTATTGCTTTCTTGGGTAGTTTTTGACGTTAAAAATCGGAAATATTATATTTTGCATTACTGCTAAACAGTATTTTTTTCCCCTTGAATTCACTTGAGTTTTCTTTTTATGTGTTTTGATCTTTAGTAGTCCGCGAGGCTGAGTGGATTTTGCTCCATCAGAACCGCAACATATTGAAAAATACACAAGAGAGAATCATACCATGGATTTATCTGTAGTTCTAAAGCTGCCTAAGACTGTTAGGCATCATAAAATGTAACAATCACAAAACACACTAACCAGATGATACTGAGACTTTAGCACATTGCAATTCTATTTTATTGCATTTGAACATTGAAAAATAAATAAATAAATAAGGCTGCAGTCATGATAAGACATGTTGGCAATTCTCTTGTCTTCCTGCTCTCCAGCTGAATCAGAGCTGGTAAAGGAATTTGCACGATGTCTCATTAAGACCTTTTTGACATTCTCAGTTGTTCTCTGAAAATGAATCACAGACAGGTCTATGACGAGTGAAAATTAAAAGACCAGAGAGAAAATGGCAGATAGAAAGTCGTGCAGAATCAGGGTTGGCGTAGAAGGAAAAACAAATGAAGAAGAAAGAACGACTAAAATAAATCAATGTTTCAGCCGTGAGAATCGAAGGAAACAAAAACAAAACTGCAAATAAAAACAACTTAAACGCTCAAGACTTTTTCTAAGTTCCAAGGTTGTCAGCATTCCTCATTTTGCTCACAATACGCTCGTTTCTGAGCGCTGGAAACTGCAGGGATAGCTCCCTAAAATGGCACCGCGCATTCAGATATCATTTGCAATGCGGCAGTAATCACACTCCAAATTCACGTCCACATAATAAGATGTTCAAGCCTATTATCTCTGTGCTGCACACTCTCATTGTTATTGTCTGTTTTACTCTTAGCACAGGAATGAACAAAACTCCCTGATTGGTTGCAATAACATTTACATTGTCAGAGAAACATTTTCACCGATGCTCAGCGTGGCGCTTCGGTTTGTCCTCAGTGGTTTGCATTTGCTAATCATGTAATATACTTGCGCATATCATATTGTTCCAGTGTTTTGGAGAGTATGAAGCAATGAAGTGTTAGGAACAAGCAATGCAACAACAAAGAAAGTAATTCCTTTGTGCTTCTCAGGTCATCACCTCAGGGAGAAGTGAGTTAACACAAGTAGCGGCTTTTACAAAAACTGCTGCTTGTTACCGAGCAAAGAATGATTTGCTAAGACTCTCTGTTGTTGTCAGAATCAAAATGTTTCATATCAAGATGAAAAAAACCCAACAAACAAACACTTGAGCACAGTGCAAATTTTAAAACATATTTATTGTCACTGTTGCATGATTACACAAAACAAATGTAATAGTCCATGGATTTATTTACCGATGACACACTTCTGCACTATTTTATCCAGTTGTCTCACGGATTTTTTGCATAATCCCACTTCACTATGCAGATACAACCTTCACAGCACTTCAGATCATTTAATGATGATGTCCATGGGAAATAATGCTGCAGCTGCACAACAGTTGAGAAAACTTTTTAGAAGGGGGAGCCATTCTTTAGTGGATGATTTCCTAATTTCTTCAGTTCTCTGTCTCATATTTTCTGAAGTTGATTTTCTTTTTCTTTACTCTGCTAGTACCCAGCAGGGAACGATGTCCACAGGCCAGTGGGCTAGAGAGTGTGGCGCCTTTGTTGCATTCAGGGGAGGAGACCCCTGACCCAATCCCCACCACCACCACAGGAACTATTCCAGCCTGGATTAATGGCAGCTTTTTGAGAAACGGTCCAGGGAAATTTGAGTTTGGAGAAGACAGGTGTTTACCCGACACTTTGAATCTGTCACACAATGCACTCATACATTTCTTCACTATGTAAATTTAATAAAATATAGTACATGTTTGCTGACTTGTTGATATTCAGCTCTACTTACCTAAAAAGGATCAGGAAACAAATCAGCTTATTTTAAACCATTGTGTGCTTAATTTTCTGTACATTTTTGAATCCTAATCCAGGCAAAGTTGAAATACCTAAACTCACCAGCCACTCCGTTAGGTAAATATTACCAAATCCAGGTTAGATGTCTAAAAAATGTAAAAAATGTATTGGAAAAATGTTTAGAATTTCTTAGTTTTGCCTCAAAAATGAACTTTGGATGTTACCTAAAAATACCAAACATTCCTCGTCATTTCTCTTCAATCTAGTCCAATGTTCGTGGAGGGAATTGTAACCATTCTTANTAGAGTGTAAATAGAGTTTCATATCTTGTGGTTTCTTGATGAACAAGTTTACAAACGAACTCTGTTTGCTTTAAGATTTTGTTACGATCTTCAAATTACTTTTACCCTGTAATGACTGATTTTATCCATATTTTCAGGGGAACATTGTGGAACCAACATGCACGTTTGCTAAAGTCTCTAAGTAAAAGTCACATTAAGACACAATCAGAACGCAGATTCTTACACTTTTTAGACTTTGTGTACTGCAAATTACGTTGCACGGGATATTGTGACTTATTGCTTTGTAAATAAAACTTAACGTCATGGTTTCTGACAACAGCTTTTCATTATTGCAAGAGGTGACATTTACCTGCTCAGGCCAAGCTATAGTATGTGGCAAAATGTATTGGAAAAATGTTTACAATTTCTTAGTTTTGCCTCAAAAANCTAAAAATACCAAACATTCCTCGTCATTTCTCTTCAATCTAGTCCAATGTTCGTGGAGGGAATTGTAACCATTCTTAATACAATTTAGTTGATTTATAAAACACAAATTTACAATAGGTAATCTCAAGACAATTTACCAAACAGTCATTTCCATTCTACTTATCAGTGTAGCAATTTAAATGTATTATTTAAATTGCTACACTCCTCCAGACCCGGGCCCCCATCGGCCTGGTTCAGCGGGGCAACCGCCCCCACAGCCCCTTAGTGTCGGTTGCCATCTGCAATCTCAGGGAACCTGTAGTTCTAAGGTTCCTTCTGCAGAACTACGAATAAAATCAGAGCCAAGTTTTATTCTTTTGGTTGGGGAATACAGTCAGTCACCTGCATTTTGGATTCGAAAGTCTTGGATTTCATTGTGCATTTATTGTTAAAAGAAGATTCTATGGTTCCTTTAAAAGGGATTTGTTGCTTACTATTGATAAACTGCATCTATAACCGTTCTTGAAAACCTGCGACTAATTGTCTCACAGTTTTTGTAGTAAAATGCAGTAGTTACGTAAAAAACCCTCCACCACCACAAGCAAGAAGTTTCAAGTCAGTGTGTTGGTCAACCATTATTTATTTAATTGATAGGGTCGTATTATTCTCTCTTACTGACTTCTTTAGACTAGATAATCTCTTTCTAAAGGTCAGGCTGGTAAAAGAACCTATTAGTTTTCACCTGTTTTACATTTGGTATGAAACGACGATTCAAACACTGATAGAATTACTTTGGCTATTGAGTCACCAGCAGTATTTGTTTTTCTTTTTTAGAGCTAGCTATACAAACACCCTGCTGCTTCCTAATATTAACATAATCAAAATCAAGCCTTCAGTAATATCCCTAACTTTATTCCAACTGCATAATAATAATTGGACATGCAGATACCATTTTTGGATTTATAAACCAATGAGTTGGTTAGATGGCCTGTATCATGTTGTTATTTTAAGCTGCTTTTAAGATGTTTACAGAAACATCTGGATGGCAATAACTTCACAAAAGTACATCAACACAGAGAGGAAGTGAAAAATGTTCCCTTAGTCATTTATCTTATTTGGCCGTGTACCACCCACGACTTCTTCTGTGGAAACCTCTAAAGATCGATTGACAAAGAGGGAAGGGAAACGTTACCTAGCAGATCAAGTTTAGACTTTTAAACCAATATAGATACATGTTCAAAAAGATTACAGTTTAACTATATATTCTCAGAAGACATTTATAATCATTTACAAAAACTCTCTTTCATAAACAGCATGAACCAACAACTTGTTCCCATTACTCCACTGATGATTTAGAAAAAGGGAAACATGGGCCTGGTAGTTCAGGGCTACATTCAGAATCTTCTAAGTTATACCTTTTCATATTGACCTATTGGATGACTTCATCAATATGGCACATTAGTGGAAATGAGCAGCACTTGTAGGAAGAGAAAAACGACAGGATGTCCTCAGACAGCCCTCTGCAAAAAGGAGAACATGAAAGTCTCAACAAAGAAGTGTTGATGCAGAGTTGCATTTTGACCCAACCCTAACTACCTAATCTAAATACAGAAGAACAAATGATCTAGTACAGCTTATGGAGAATAAAACACAGTTCATATATTTACTGTTATTATATTGATAGTACACACACAATGGATGATTCTCTTCAAGATCACACTTTTATTCACACCAATATCTTTTCTCCATCACTGGCCTCACATAGATAGATGCCTTTATAAGTTAACCATAAATCTGCAGATCAGCATAACAGCTTTTAGTCAACATACCACTTCCTGCTTCTCATAAGACCCCTGCAGACCACTTCCTGTGGAGCTCAGACATGCAGAACCACAAATTAGTAAATTAAAACTTAATATAGATTTTGTGCAGAGACATTTCAAGGATCACCTACTATTAGACTAACAGCAACCCCAGAATTTAGATATATTTGATCTTTAAGGTAGACATATCATGCTTTAAATCCTTAACTTTTATTCAGTCCAGGTCAAAGTGGAACACCAATACTTTGATCTGACTTTGTAGTTTAAAGCCTTGAAATTGGGCGTCTCTCTCTTTAAGGAACTCTTCAGGAAGTCATCACATCACTGCTCCTTTTCTAGCTGCAGTTGAAGCTGTGCTCTGACTCGTGATCATTTCTTTTTAGGTCTAAAAATACTTAATTCAGTTTTGCTTCCATTCACCTGAAGAAAGTAAAGGCACATCCACACAATCATTTATTTAATTCTATCTTTTCAGTTCTTGAATGGGTTCATAGCAGGCGCAGATTGGCTGTTTTTAATTGGGCGGTGTTCAGTCATGGCACCTGGGTCACATCCCCTTTAATTATGGTGTAAATAGTGTAGAAAAATATGAAATATGTTGTACCGACTTTGACCACTAAGTGGCAGGGTTGTTTCTTGAATTCTGTTCTTGTGCTGTAAGTTAGAAACTTACAGCGGACCTAAACCGCATCATCTCATCCTGAATTTAGTCAGAAGAAAGACAGAGCCATTAGTTCACAAGTCCAGGGTGGACATGAATTTATTGAGTGAATAATGTTAAAATTTAAATAATGAGTAAAACAGCTTCTTGTGAAAAGTTGCATGATAATGATTCAGCTCATAACAACTGATCTGAATTCATCCGAGGATTTATTTTTTAAACATGGCAGATTTCTGATGAGAGTTATGACCATTTTTAAATTTATACAGATATTAAATAAAAGTGAAACTGACATAGAACCTTGAGGTACTCCATGTGTGATTTTTGTCTGCTCTGATGACATCTGTTGACATCTGTTAACATAAGATAGTCCCTGCTCTTTAGGTAAAACTCAAACTAGTCAAGTTCTGTAGAAAGTTTGACCCAGATCTGCAGCTGTTTACAAACCCAGTTTAGTTCTAGGATCTTTGGTGAGCACAGAAACTGGACTTTTGAACATTTGCTATGCAAGGCAACGTGTTTGTTATCATAATTCAGCCATTCATACTGTAGACCAGTTTTGCGCTTGTCTTTTTTTTTTTTTAGAGTATTTCAAGAATATTTTATGAACAACATTATTTTATCTGAACACAGACGCAGCAAGACTCACATGTTCTAATGTGATGTTTATTAAAACAGAAAAATCAATCACAACTATCAACTACTTTAACTACTTTAAAGACACTTAAAATCTTTTAAAGTTTATTTGAATAGTTTCAATTCACAACAGATATTGTCTCACATAAGACATAAGGGATCAAATTCATGTTCAATAACACTCAGGGTTTCCCCCAGTATATTATAAACCTGGCGGCTCGCTTTACTGGCATGCTTTACTAACCCCGCCTGGGTTAGTAAAGCATGCACATTAGTGCATGCTTTACTAACCCAGTAAAGCATGCACTAATAGTAAAGCATGCACATTAGTGCATGCTTTACTAACCCATGGTTAGTAACCCTGGCGGCGGGGTTAGTAAAGCATGTAAACGTCTGGCAGTCAAAACGTAAAAGTCTGGCAGTCAAATTCTTCCATAGGTTGCGTTGTGTATTTTGGTTCCACTTCAGGGTCTCCTGGGTTAGCTTCCAGCCTTTTTGTTGTCCCCAAACAGAATAAAATAGGCGCAGAAGGTCAGTGAGTTCACTGAGTCTCAACTTTATCTGCCTGGTGATGTATCCTTGACCTTTGGCAAAAGGTCCTCAGAGGTTTCCACAAAAGAAGATGTTGATGGTAAATAGCCAAAAACAACATGAAGTTGGGGATTAGATGGATGACTAAGGGAGAGAGAAGTTTTCACTTCCTCTATGCTTCTGGATGTTTGTCATGTTTGTCAATGTCCTGGACAAGTTTGTGTACGTGCCACAGAAGCAGCATGAAATAATGATATAAGCTGGTAACAGACAGACGGATTCAATTATGTGTTTGGAAAATTAACAAGATTAGTTTTGATGAGTACATCAGTACTACTATAGCTATGTAGCTTTAAACAGTTTCTTGTTTTTGTTTCATTTTACTTGTTTTGGTGGCTCAATAGCAAAAGTAATTGCGCCACTCTTTGAAACTTCTCTTTTTCTTTAATCCATATCAAATTAAAACTTCTGTTTTTCTTTATTTGTCTGACCTTTTTAGGAAGAAGACTTCCGGGTTATGAAGAAGCAGAGGTTTGTGGTAAAACAAGTGTCAAGAATGATAAGTCTCTTCTAATCATTAACTCTTGTTCGTGCAAGGACTGAGGCAAATGATACAGGTTTTACGTTTGTGGGGTCGGTTGGATCCCATTTTTAACACGAGTTAAGATGATGAGTTAGATATCAGTGTGTTGGTCATGATTAACCAACTTTGAACTTCTTGCTTGTGGTCATGCACCTCTACTGCCTTACCAAAACAAGAAAGAAACACTCTAATGCAACTTTTGTTACCATTTGCTGTGGTTTTGTTTTGCGGTGCCATGAGATTCATGTCCATTCCGTGTCAGAATCAGGTGTTTCCATGTTTTTCAAGGCCACAGGTGTATAAAATTAGGCCGGTAGGCATGCCGACTGGTTTTACAAACATTGGTAAAAGAATGGCTTGCTCTCAGGAGCTCAATGAATTTCAGCGTGGAACTGTGATAATATTTCACCTGCGCAACTGTTACGACTGGCTCAAGGTCATAACAAAAAATGGGAGACCATGCAGGGGTTAATGTGTAGAAAAATGAATATTTATTAACAAAAACAACAATGGATTGTGGATATCAGTATCAGTGGTGTAATGCAAATGCTTGGATGTGTTGTTTGAGTGCATATGGAAGTGTTTAAGTGCCAAAACAAAGACAAACTCAGAAGTGTAAAAAGGAGGGGAGCTGAGGCCTGGCAACAAAACACTACAAGCGCCAAGCGGCAGAGTGGACGCTAAAGGCGATCTAGAAGACGGAGACAGCCAGGTTCAAATATTCTACGCTCCCAATCAACCTGATCAGCAGCACCTGTAAAGAGGAGGAGCACAAAGACAGACAGCACGACCTGCAACCCAGGCCCACAAGGCCCAGGGCCGTAACAGCAACAAATCCAGTCGTGATATTTTCTCACGCCTAAATATCGTATTAGAAGAAAATGGAAGTGTTTGAAAATGTCAGCAACTCAGCCACAAAGTGGATATGCCACGAACACTGACAGAGCGGGGTCAGCGGATGCTCTCAAAACCTTTAATACTTTTTCCTACATTTTTATTTTGAAAGCAGGATTTCATGTCTGTCTTCTCAAAACTTGTAGTGACTGTACTCTAAACTTCTCGCTCTCAGACTTAGTCATGTAACTTACTAAAGTTACTGTCAAAATTTCAATTAAAACCACGCAAACATTTTTTTCTTGAACAGAGCACAGTTTAAAGTGGACAGAGGTTTGTTTGTGCTCCGCAGCTTGTAGACGACCTCACAAGGAAGTGTGTTGTCAGAGGCTTTATTTATGCCTGTTACTTTAAAAACCTCATATGGAGGGATCAGGACTTCTCTTTCTGATTTAATACTAGAGAACTCTGAGATGTTTGCTCCAAAACAGGTGGAGATCTCAAAGCATGACTGGTTACCAAACGTTTTCTCGCAAGGATAGTCGCCCATCGAACTGGAGGAAAAAGCGCCAAGACGAATCTCTTTGTTGAACATTTTTGCTGAATTTGCAGTTTGTTCTCCAGAAAACGGTGACACAATTTTCTGCTTTAGATTTGATGGTGCGCAGAGCCATGGTGAGGTAGAAGTGCAGAGTGTGATATTGAAATTTGGTTTTGTACACAGATTTATTTGTTCGAACTGCGTTGTTGAATTCGCGGTACAGCGGTGTGACGTTCAGGCTGTACGCATAAAGAGCCATGATTTGTTCCTTCTTCAGCGGCGTCCACATATTCTTCCATGTGGTGTTGTAGTATTTCTCTGCTTTATCCCAGGCCTCCTGGAAGGCCTTACTTTTGGTTTAGTGGGGTCCAAAAGTAGTGGGGTCGGGAAAGTGTTTATCGTTAATATTATTCTTGCCTAGGATTACATCTTCTCTCACCAAAGGCTTATTCCATCAGTTTCAATATCATATTTCCTAAATTCCTGCCTTAAGGAAGTTTAATTGTTCTGGAAAATTGGAGAGTTAAAAAAACGTCATACCTGAGGTTTTCTGAAGAGTTTCTGGAAGGACGAATATCAAAAGATTAAAAATGGTTTCCGTGTCTTAGTTAAGATTGTTTATTTTCTTTTGGCAGAAAAATCTACAGCAATAAATGCATCAGGATCCAAAAAATTAAAAGTGAAAAAATGCCAAAACACTGATTAAATGAAGAAGCCTTCTGCTCACCAACCCCGTACTACGCTGTTTTATACACAAGGCAGAAGCAGAAGTTCATAAGCTAAACTTATCTGCAGAAGAACACATTTATTTACTGTTACAAATATAAACCTCAAAGCTCATGAGTCACAGTCTTCTTCTGTTAATTGTGAGCTGCAGCTTCCTTTTACTTGCTAACCTTCATCTGTTGCAGGGCCTTCTGCGTCTTCAGCTGCATTGTGCATGAGGTCTGAATCTGCTTCTGCTCTTGAGCTTGAAAAATGAAGTTTAACGCACACACACACACAGACACACCAATCATCTTGTGATTAATTTTTTATCTTCATAAAACCATCATTAAACCAGAAGTATTTTACACAGCCTGGCTTCTAACATGAAGAGGATCCTGTCACTTTAAATGAGCAGTCAGGGTGACAGGTTTCAGAATCAGATAAACTCAAATACTTTTTAGCTCAGTTAAAACAGTTATTTATGTTAATGTAT
The DNA here is from genome assembly GCA_903067075.1 of Micropoecilia bifurca. NCBI lineage: Eukaryota > Metazoa > Chordata > Actinopteri > Cyprinodontiformes > Poeciliidae > Micropoecilia > Micropoecilia bifurca. Next base: position 16,820 of record CAEGAF010069431.1, on the reverse strand, counting down.
CTTCTTTTTTTTTCTATTTTTGTGTGACAGATTTTACCTGAAACTTGAATCAAATCATATTAATTAATTCATCTGTTATTATACAAACAATACACACATATATATAATACATGCACAATGCTGACATGCATTAAAGAAACATAACATAATAATGTATTTATTGAAGTTGCACATAATAAAGAAATAGTATTTTCTTTCAGCAGAAATACTTTCACATTAGCAAAACGATGGTTTAAAACTTGTTTTCTAAGCAAACCCAAAGCTTTAAATGATTCTTAGTAGCATAGAGAAGCTCGCCATTAGCTTTATGCTACAGACTACATTTCTGCATGTTTACTCATTGAGGACGTTGAGAGAGATCTTTAAATTTCTCTTTAAATTTCTCTTAAAGATCTTTAAATTTCTCCTTAAAGATCAGCCAGGTGCACATTTAGAACAAGAGGAAACTGTTCTAAATTTATGTGTGTGAAGAAAGAAAATCACAAAATTATTTGGTTTACAAGTTGGCAGTCAAGATTGCTTTGGACTCCAGTAGATTTCAGAACATAGACAATCTTACAGTCGCTAAGTTCAGGAGGTTTATCTTTGCTGATTATCTTGAACTTCTCATAAGGTGGAATGAGCACCTCCTGCTCATGATCTCCCATCATTGGGTATTTTTTCAGATAAGCTCCTTGACAGGTTGTAATTTTAAAGCATGTTGTCTTACCAAAGCGTGTCAGAGTTGATAATTTGGAGGAGGAGGCAAAAAAACCAAATCGAATTTCTTGGTTAACTTCACCAGTGAAGATAACATTGGTTTTGCGGAAGGTTGTGTAACATTTACTGTCACTGGTTTTGAGGATCTGTATCGCTCTGGTCAGCCAGAAATGTAAAGAACGGTATGGAAAAGATGAACTATATTGTTGTCTGTTGGTCTGGACTGCTGTGTTAAATACCTTATAGAACTCTGCCTTTGCTCCATTTGTGTAAACACAAATTGCTTTCATATGATCTTTTGTTAAAGCTTTATCTTCTGGTTCTTTGTGTTTCATAGTCCTCTTTGCACAATTTTCTGCTGCGTTCCAAGCCTCCCTGAAATCATTCTTATCCATTTCCTTTTCAAAGTACATCTTCCTGACCTTTGCTTCCATCTTTGTAGCACAGGTAGAGTATGTGTCATCAACAGAGTTTACAGCCATGTCCAGTGGGAAGGACTGATCATTGGTCTAAAAGGAAGGAGAAAAAATACATACATAGGATGAAGAGCAAAGCAGAATGTAGATGAAGCTGCATTCATTTCACTTACTTAGTTGGAAATAACAGTGAACATGTAGGAAATTTAAAAAAAACCATTGCAAACATAAAATTGAAATGACCTTTCATGAATTTTGCAAGTAGAATTGCTTAAATTTTTACTTTGAATAAAAATTAAAAACTTTAATAAAGTGTATTAAAATTGCACAATAACACTAGCCAAAAATAAATAAATAAAAACTGACCTTCTCTTGGGGAGCAGGAAGCAGGCAGCAAAGGGGCAACCACAGAAAACCAATCAGGAGCACTTTGGCCTTCGTCTTCACAACCCTGCAAACAAATTATTGGTTCAGAAAAATAGGAAAAGAATATTTAGCAATGTAGTAGCTATATATATAAGAAATATTATAATTTAACTACAAAAGAGCGCTATGACTATTACTTGTATTTTAAAACCGAAATGAAATCTTACATTTTTCCAAAAACAGCCTCCTTTTGGAATATATTACCAAGTGATGAAGTGTTGACCAGCCAGATTATGATTTATTCAATAGTTCCTCTTTAAATACTCTGCTGTCTAAAAAAGCCCCGCCCACAAACACGTGGAAATAGTTAACTCATGTAGTGCTGGTGTGTTGCTGCTCTAGACTCTCAAACTACAGCGTTATAGAGTATTTACTACAGTTTGAAACAGTACTAAAAACAAAATAAAATAAAATAAAAACAGCCAGTCATTCTATTTCAGTCAGGGCCAAAAATGTACTTTTATTTTTGTTGGTTTTTTTTTGCTGACTGTGTTTTTCTAATCCACCTTTGCAGATATTGTATTTGTTCAGTTTCATTTGTAATTAAGGAAGCTGTAATTTAATCTGGTCAACATAATAAGGAAATATTTGAATACAATTTAAATACAATTTTTTTTTACATGTATCTTCAGTATGATGACATTATGTTTTGCTGGAACTTTACTTATTCACATATGTTATCTGATATAAAGATTAAATAACTAACACCTAGTGTTAGTTGTTCCAGTTTGCATTCAAACTAAAGAGTGATTGATATCACACAAGTAGAAATGTATCTATGAACGGTTAAACACTTTTAAAGAGGAGGATGTTGTATAGAAAAGCAACCCATCTACTGTAGGAGCTCTACAACAAGATGCTCCTTCCCTCAGTTCTGACCCGCTATTGCTAGCGGTGAAATAACATCATCTCTGTCCTGGATGCAAAATATAAGCTGTCATGTTTTCTGTTCTTAATCACTGAAAAGAAGGATAACCAAACACGTCCCCCTCTTCTTGCTGTTTCTCTTTTGAGACAGATAATCTGTGAAAAAATCGAGTTCCTCCACCTTCTTCAGCTACTATTGTCATCTGAAGAAATGCGCCGCTCCCAGTCAAAATCAACCAATAAAAGGCAGGTGGAAGGCTTTAGCGCTGTCAGTCATGCTCATGGACGCGCAACTCCATGTACTAATGGCAGAGTAACAACTTACAGTTTCAGATATCTGCAGTCATTGGTAGCCAGGCTAACCTCAGGCTAGTCAGCTCATGTTGTGAGCTTATACAAGTGTGATTGACAGCACTAAGACCCGCCTTCTGGCTCTGATTGGTTGTTTTTAGTTAGCACTGTGAAAAGGCAGAGGAGCTACAATTTTTTAACGGATTGCTTCATACTGCCCTGTCAAGACATGGTGACAGTTTTAACAAATATTAAAAATGTATATATTTTTAGAAAGGTTACGTACTACAGCTCTAAACAGAAGCCAATTCCCTGAGGCAGACACAAGACTGTTTACTCACTCAAGTGGTAACTTGGCTCTCATTGTGGTCCCGGTTTTGCTGTTATTGTCTTGCGGATGTCCCATTCCTGCTTCCCAGTGTTTATTCCCCATCATTACCTCCATCTGCCTGAAGATCCTTCCTCAGGATTCTCTTCATCAGTCTCCTCATCGCTCCTCTGGCTGCCACCTGCCTGGATTCCATTCAATTACGCACCACAAAGAGGTGAAAGTGCTTTAGCTCTATCTAAGATTGATTGAAATATTTCAAATAAAATGAAAAAAAAAAACACATGCATTGATCACCACAGAGTTGAGACCTTAACCACATTTCCACATCAGCTCCCAGAGTACATGACCTTGGTGAAAAGTTAATATAACACTGAATGGGCATAAATCTTGTGGCACCGCAAAACAAAACCACAGCAAATGGTGACAAATGTTATATTACAGTGTGCCTTTTATGTTTTGGTAAGGCAGTAAATGTGCATGACAAAATTACACCGATTAATTTTCCAAACACATAATTGACCATGCAATTATCATTTTGAATCTGTAAACCAGCCAGTCTGTTAGCAGCTTGTATCATTATTATTTCATGCTGATTCTGTGGCGCGTACAAAGACTTGTGCAGGACATTGACAAAGCATGACAAACGTACAGAAACACAAAGAGAGGAAGTGAAAACTTCTCTCTTCCTCAGTCATCTATCGAATCTGCGACTTCATGTTGTTTTTGGCTATTTACCATCAGCTTCTTCTTTTGTGGAAACCTCTGAGGACCTTTTGTCAAAAGTCATGGATACATCACCAGGCAGATAAAGTTGAGACTCGGTGAACTCGCTGACTTTTTGCACCTGTTTTATCCTGTTTGGGGGCAACAGAAAGGCTGGAAGCTAATCCAGGAGTCCCTGAAGTGGAAAAGTCCTTAGATGCCTTTTTTTCAAAATGAAGAACATGAAGGTCTCGACACAGAAATGCGTCGACACAGTTGAATTTTGATCAATCCAACCATAGAAAAGCAAACAATCTGGCACAGCTTGTGCAGAATAAAATACAGTTCATATATTGTGTCGTACAACACAATATATGACATGACAATACATGACATTATATTCACGATCATGCATTTATTCACACAACTGTTGTCATGAATCTCCTCACACATAAATAGATTATTTTTGTATGTTAACCGTATTTCTGCAGAGGAGCATGAGAATTTTTAGTCCACATACCACGTCCTGCTTCTCATAAGACCCCTTCCTGTGGAGTTCATACATGCAGAACCTCAAATTGAAAAACTAAAAATTAGTTCAGATTCTGTGCAAAGAGACAGTTCAACCAGACTAGAGTCAAGATAAAATCAACCCTAGAATTAACCAAAAAAAATTATTTAAAGCCATTTTAGACTTGAAGTTATAATTTTTCATCTATGTTATGGCTCTTTTAATTTGTAACTTTGGCGTACAAAGTTAGTACAACCAAGACTTTGCTTTATTTTATTTGTTGAATTTACAAAATTTCCCAACCTGCAGATGCAATACAAAGACATTCGTTTAGAATAAATAATCACTACTTTGTAGTTAATTATTTAGGTAAATATTTTTTAAAGAAAATGTTTCTTAGAATATTTTAATATCCTACAAGTGTTTATAATATAAATTAAGACTGCAGTTAAATAAGCAACATGAAAATTACCAGGACGATCATAGCACCCAACACAACAGCCACGTAGCGTTTCTGTTTGCGTTTCACGAGAATAAAAGAGTTTATTATTAGCAGCACAGCACATGCAGACATGGTCAGGCTGTTGCCTCCACCCCAGTTTAAAAGTCCTCCACCCAGAAGGGATTTTGTTAGCTTCTGACTCAGTTTGCAGTTTTGTTCTGCCTTTGGTTTCTTGGTGGTCTGAAGCTTGTAGACCACGCCGCACCACGGGTCGCCCGTCACAACGCCCGTGACCCGGAAAACCTCGTAGGTCGGAATGAGCACCTGTCCCATTTGGTTTACGCTGGAGTAATGCGTGATGTCAGCACCGAAGCACGTTTGGATCTCAAAACAGGAGACGTTGCCGTTCACCTTAAACGACTGCTTGCTTGCGATTGCCCAAGTGAATCCCCCCAAGCGGACGTTTGTGTCTACGACATCCTGGTCGAAGCGTTTCCAAGTCCTGAGGTAAACGGTTCGGCACTCCGAGTGGTTTGGATTCAGGGCTTGAATGGCGTCAGTCAAGTAGAAATACAGAAAATGAAACCTGAAGCCGTCCGTGCTGTATTTGTGTTTCCCCGTTTTCACGGCCGTGTTGAAATCCTGTCGGATGTTGGCCCGTTTTGTGAAAACGTACAAGGACGTGGCGTGATCATCTTGCAGGTGCTTGTGCACAGGTTTCTTGGCATTTCTCTCGTCTACAGCCCAGGCGTAGCTAAGGTTCACGTTGACGTGCCACTCAAACACACCGTACAGGTTGATGAGAGACATGGATTTAGAATGACAGCCAGCATACATGTCGTCAATGGAATCTGGGGCCATATCCAGGGGCAGGACTGCAGCATTCTGGAATGAAAGACGGTTGATCATGTGAAATACTACCAGGAAATTATTGAAAATATATATTTTTTTACTCAATTGCTTGGCATTTTTCTATTGTGGAAAATATGAATATAAGGGCAACACTAAATAAAAAATAGAATTACAAGAATAGAGTCATAAGTACTGCTAGAATCATACTGCTTGTATCATATTGCTTTTCTTCAGGGATGTCACTGCAAAAAATTATTTTTTTTACATATCTTAAAACTATCACTATGTTGTGACAGTGTGGTATCAGATAATGTGAAAAAATATTTGCTACAGCTGGTTCACCACAACAGAGGTCACCATGAATGCTAATGCTAGTTAGCATGACCACCGAAGACGGAGGTAATGGGAAGTTGTTTCTCCGCCATTAGAACAATTGATAGCGCATACATGAGCCCACTCATCACAACATGGAGAGAGTTTAAACAAATATGTTTTAAAAAATTGTAAAATAATTACATACTGTAGCTTTAACTTAATACTATGGCATTACGTTTGGCCACCCTGGATTTTCCTCCCTTTCTTTTGATTCTCGGGGTAACAAAAGCAATGTCCCCAAACAACCACCAGATGGAGCTCTAAACTTAGTGTAACTTGTATAGGACAGAGAAGAAAACCTGTTGAGTCAGGACACCAGGACACTTTCTTTGTCTTGGCACATTAAAATCCAAAATAAAATACAATGAAATTTGTAATTGTGACATGATTAAATGTGAAAAGGTCTGAGGTTTCTAAATACTTTTCCAAGGCACTTAGCACTTAGCTTAAATGAACCAAAAGCACTTAGCTTTTGGTTCATTTAAGGAAAACAAAATAATCTCACCTCAGCAGGTCTCTGGGGCCACCACAGGATTAGAAACGCGTCATTATACAACAGGACCAGGACCAGCAACAGTCCGCAAACAGGAACTAGGATTAGGAGTTTAATGTCACGCGTTGATTCCCACCGGAATGTCATATCTGGTTTAAAGAAATGACCAAGGAATGTTGTTGACATTAAAAAAACAAAACTTTAATGTTTTTGAAGATCAGCAATAAACCTTTGTCGAGAGAAAACACAGGGCTCTTTATAATTTTGTAATCCACCTTTAGCAACTAAATGGAAACATTTTAGGCTTACCTTTTTACTGCAACTGGCTTCATAACCCCTGGAGCACAAAAAAGACAGAGACTAGGAGGGGAAATGTTTTCTTTTCTCCACCTAAGTATTACAGCAGGACAGGATTTACAGGTGCAGCTACTCGGCCCACACCTTCATTAGAGCTGCTGCTCAAAATAACCAAGAGTTTGCATGTTGTGTTTACACAGAAGTTACTGCTAGATAAGAAACAACTGATCAAGTTCACCTTTCATCTTTCCACCTTTTCAAATATTCTGGCTTTAGTTTGCAGTTTACTATGTTGCACCATGTAAAAAAAAATTGTATTATCATTTGTATGTAAATATATGTAATAAATACAAGCACACTGCACTTTGTGTCTGTTTGCACGGCCAGAGGGAAATCCTGCAGGTGGCAAAACTAGTGAATCCAGTTTAGCTACCAGCTCTGGCTGATGCAAACAAAGGTGAGTCATTCAAACGCAGAAAACAAAGAAACACACAACATTTACATATAGCTTTTATCAGAGCGGTGGACGGCATGTGGTAAGTTATCAGACTTATTTTCCCTTTTATGTATCTCTACTCTGTATGTGAGCTGCCTGCGGTTAGCTTGAATATTTAGAAAAATCTTTGACAGATTGATGAAATCCATGGTAAAATATGTCACTAATTCCTCTTATTACCAGATTTTTGTACCGTGTTACTTGGAAGTAGATCAAGTTGTGCCAAAAGAGTTTAGATTTCGGGGCACCGTTTCGACTTACTCTGATTATGTCGCGTTACATGATGTCTTTTCTTTCTTCTCCCAGATGAATGATGCCATCTCAGAAAAGACAACAGAAGCTGTCTGCATGTGTGATTGCTTCTTTGGTTGTTTTAGAAGGACTGCTTGTAGTTTTTCTCATATACATTTGTCTCAGTTGGAGGGACACTGTTGGAGAGGTAAGTCGCAGTCTGTCTTAGTTTTATGCAATCATACTTTAAACTGCAAATGATCATAGATATAAAATGACCGATCTGGAATTTAAGTTTCAAGAGCCTGATGTGTGTTTTTAAGATATTACACAAGCCTTTCTCTGATTGTGTTTGACAATTTTTAAGATGGAAATGTGCAGCAGTTCTCCACGCGTGTTGCCGTCTTGTGAAACAGTTTTTTTTCCTCTCCTTTTCAGAGTTCTCAGCATTTGACCTCTGACCTTGATGACAACAAGTTCGCTGACTGCAGCACCAAACTTTCGGTTTTGAATGACGAGGCCATGAAACAAAAATGGCTCACCTGCAGCGCACATTTCAGCAAAGACTGGAGCAAAGCAGAGCAAAACCTGACAGAACCAGCAGACAAGTACATGGAAAAGAGCCATTTTCTGGCTTTGAACATGTTCACTGAGGAGGTGCTGAAACAGGGGATCAAGAACTCTGAACCCGGAGAAAGAACTCCAGAACAAAGGCGCACTTTCGAACCCGCCTCGCTTTATTCCTCTCTCAGTGAAGCGATTCTGATTTTAAAACAAAATCAGGTGATGTGTCTGAGTACAAAGTACAGATCCAAAACCGTTTTGGAGCTCAACGTCTCCACTGGCCTGGTTCGATTCAGCACCTTCATTTTAGGCTCTGATGGGTGGGATTGGGATGGAAATGTGTCATGTTTTGAGGTCTACTCTTGCTTTGGAGCAAACATAACTAAATATTCCGTCCTTAAAGGAAATAATCAAGTCCTCATTCCTCCATATGAAGTTTTTACAGTCACTGATGTCCAGAAACAAACCAGTTTATGTAAAATCACCTACAAACTCAGAAGTAATCTGAACTGTGTTTATGACAAAGAGCGCAACCAGTTGCATTCCATATCTGCATTACCTGCAGAGGGATTTTGGCTCATTTTCACCATCATTTGTTTTGTCCTCCTGTCGTTTTTACTGCTCTGTGTTATTGTGAAGCTTTACCAGAGTTTCAAATTTGCATAGCACTGTCCCATTATATCCCATTATAGCCTGTAATGCTGCTAGTTTACAATACAATAGATATAAAAAGAGAAAATATAAACAACTTTTACCTCATGTTATTTTTCATTTGTTTTTGTAAGACAAACAGACATGGGAGACACGGAGGTGAACTTCTGTAAGTTCTCCAACAATCTGCAGACCGGTGGGGTGAAAGCCTTTTTTCAGTCCATCCTGAACCTGAGCGTGACCAGGAGGCGTCTCGCTCAGGAGAAAGTGTTTATAGAAGCGTCTTCCATTCATGCTGTGTAAGTTTAATACTGTCCGACATCTGGGAAAACACCTTTCTCCAGAAGACATCTCCTCAGTCCTGACGGAGCTGAGGGAGAGAATACCAGATGTGGGAAAAGACTTAGAAATATCTCGTTTATTGGAATCAGTGATGGTCTGGCTCGACTCCTGTGGCGGCAGCACGGATAGAGAATTGTACAGTGCAGACAGTTGTTCAATTTGAGGTGGATTCTTTAGAGCTCATGAGCAAAGGCCCCCTGGTTGTTCTCCCATTTTCACCATGGAAAGACAACTTATCTCTTTTCATCTGTTGGGTGTATTTGGGGATCAAACGGATTTGTTCAGTCTGCAGGTCAAAGTTAAATTACAAACACTGCCTCACTGACAACAATATTCTGATCTTTTTTCTGCCATAGTCGGCCAGACGTAATCATTTAAAGCACAAAGTCATCCCAACCCGAATATCGATGTACCTGGAGAATGTGGAACGGAGCCGGTCCTTAGTCATCTGCTGTGGTTCTGACCCGGCCCAGTTTTATACCTACATAATGCATGGACAGCAGACACTGAAGCCTATTGATGAACATGTCTTCACTGCAGACAGCCACTGCAGTAAAGACATGTTCAGAAGGGGCTTCATTTGTGTATATGAGAAGGAAAGAAAGACCAGGTGAACAGACCTAATGTGACGGTTTCTCCAGCCCCTCCTCTCGAAAGCGATAAAGGAGCTAGAATGATCTAATTTGGTTGAAGAAAATAATGGAGCATTTTGAGGGTGGAGACGTTTAAGTAACTGGGTCAGAACACGTGTTGATGAGTTCAGTTACGTAAACATTCACAAGAGACAAAATGTTCTGGGATAAAATGGTAAAAACTGACTTCTTCCTCAGAGTGTCATTTCAGACCATGCCAGTGATGGCCCTGTTTTACTGTGAGTAGTGACACCTTTTAATGACTTCAGCCAACATTTTTACAAGGTCTTTTGCTTTTTAATCTGTGGTGTATGCAGATATTTTGCACCAAAACATGTTCAACCTCAAACTCCTTTCCTGACAACTTGTCTGATTTCATTTCAGTCAAGTTTTTCTTTCTTGTTTTCTCTCTCAACTTTTCTAAAGATCATAAAGTTGATCAGTGGTGCCTGTGAGCACTCAGTTTTTGTTTATTGTCTAAATTATTTAAATTGCACGTCTGACTTTTGTTGCCTGTAAAAAAAAAAAAGTCTGGGAATAATGTCTTTAGAACAATGCTAGAAGTTTTTTTTAACTAATGTAGTGGATGGTTATGTAGTGAAAGCTATGTGGTTAAATGTTGAATATAAGACGTTTGCCCTCCAATTCTGACTGCAAATATGTGCTTCAAATATAAAATGCCTCCATAGTGGCATGGAGGTGGCATAGTGTAAGGCATGCAGGACAAATAAAACCAACAACACAGTGACAATAGCTAATAAAGTTTATTCATCCGTTTAAGAAAACCGTTAAACAATAATTACAACAAAGAACCGAATAAACCTCAAAGGGCAGTAAAAATATACCAAGTACAACACAATATTCCAAGTGGAAGAACAAAGAGCGACTTTCAGCAGCTAAACAGGAATGGCACTTCTGGGGTCTGTTTCACAAAGCCGTATCGACTCGAAGTGCACCTGAATATTCAAGCAGACACTGAGATGAGCTTTAAGTCGGATGTGTTCGAAGTTCATGAGACAGATTCCAGAGAGCAGAAGACGGCAAACCAGCTTGTCTGAGCAACAAACCCAATCGGGAGGTGAAGAGGAATGAAACGCATTACAGCAATCACTAAAATCAAATAACAGCATCGTTTACTATTTAAAAAGAAAAAAGGAGAAATCATCTGCCTGGAAATGAACAAGGCGGGTAAACGTCAAAGCAGCTCAAAGCATCCATTTGCTTCACAACTTAGGAAATAATACGCCCCCTTGTGGGGGGTTTCAGTAGAAGCAACTGGACAGCAAAAACCAAAAGTGCAGCACTACAAAGAATCTCGATATTTAAATGAAAAGAATTAAACTGAACTAATTTCAGAATAGCAACTTCACTGATAGAAACACATTAAGCCCGACTCAAATCAAAGCTTCACAAACCCTCATCACACTCACACAGAAAAAGATTTACCTTGTCCATTTTCAGTCCATCAGCACATTCATGGCACATCAGTAAAGAAACCCAGATCAGGCTCAACGTAAGAAATCTACAATATTAATCATTAACAGCCGTATTTACAAGAGTTATCGGGTTACTCTTTTAAACAGAGCAGAGGTTAACGTTCCACATACACTTTGCATTATTTTAATAGCCGAAGGTGGATCAAACATGTCCCTGGATCGATGTTTACCTGACAAGAGAGGTGGTCGATACCAGACTAGTAAGCATCTATAATCTATACAAAATAGATCTAAGCAGACGGCCAATGACTGGTATGTAGATTTGTTTATCCTTAAAAGGCAACAACAAAAGCTACGATTACAAATAAATAGCTACAGTTTCATCTATTTTTTTCTTCTCTCTTTCCATCTAAATGAAAACCTACACAAATTATCAACGAAATACTACGGTAAGACCACTGAATATCTTCTCTTGAAGCCTGTCTCTTCAAAGTTGCTGTGCCGTATGAGCGGATTTTTGGTCCACCGAACTCACAACACGGTAATAAACACATTCCTTCATTGTCAATTGAGGTGTCAAAGACTGGAAAGTGCAGGATGCATCTGAGTAATGTCAACGATCGAATCCTACGCGCTTGAGCAGAACCGGACTTCTCTGGTTTCGTGAAGACGTTTCGCCGCTCATTCAGAGGGGCTTGTTCAATTCTCAACATGGTTGGAAGTAACAGGTTTATGGATCATAGAACAATCACACTAACCAGACAATTAAAGACAACGGGGTTGCTAAGACACATGTTTTGGTCACATGGTGTGAACTGGGACAAGAAACATCAGAAGTCCAATTGCCTTCTACTCAAGCACTAAGGATCGTCATGTCCTGGATGACTGAGAAATCTACGCCAGCGTCAGTGATTGAATGAAAAACACAGTAAGTTTTAGCCCTGTTGCTTGAGAATCTGGTGGTATAGTGTGATATGTCCATCTTCTTGCAGTGGCAATATTTGAAGTTTGTTGGAACGGTCTTACTTAAAACTGAAGGAGGGTCTATTGGAAAAAGAGCAGGGATTGTAAAAAAAAAAAAAAAGATTAAAAAAAAGCGCAACAAGACCTTAAAAAATTATTTGTAACATAAGGTTGAACTCCAAATGATTACCAGGCAACTGTGAAGGGAATGCAATGCAAAAACTCTGGTGACTTCAGACAGACTCCTCATACGCATGAATATCTTTACAATTCAGGACTTGTTTACCCAAAACTTTTTACCTCGTTGAAATTAGGATACAAGGAACAACTTCATTGATTTAAAAAGAAAAAGAAAGAAAGAAACAAACTGCAGATTTATAAAACTGAACTAAACATACATAATGGGGATAACTTCTCCACCGTCTGATATCGTAGGAAAATTATTGTTGCCTAAAAACTTTTCAAAGGGTTTCAAACTTTTTGGAAGTGACAAACTCATACATCAATGTAAAAGTGAAATGAGAGCAATCTCAGAAGGTGAACCTTTGTAAGAAAAATTGAAGATGGCAGAAGTGAGAAACCAAAACCCAAGTGATCTCGTGGGGAAGGTTTTCAGTCTGAACAGCAAATAATCATATCCGATAAGCAGGTTGCAATATCCTCAAAATATTGGACAACGTAGACAATAATGCCAAATTTCTGGTCTTATAATTAAGGTTCATAGACAGAGTGGAAACCTGTCCATTTACTTGCTGGTGAAATGTGCTGACACTGCATTTTTTAGCATGATGTAATGGTACTTTCCACTTTAGACAATATGCTTCTAACCACGTACTTAAAAAAATTAAATCCATGGTTAGAACCCCAAAATGAAAGGAATTCATGCCCACAAAGAGTCTTTGTAAGTTATCAGAGTTGTACATGTAATAAAAAGTCATGAATGCTTGGATTTCTGTAGCTGAGCTAATAATAAAATTTGGATGTACACGCAGGTAGGTGATGATAAAATTGTAGCATGCAGAGGCACTGAGTTCAAAGAGTTCATAGGCCTACAGTAAATACTCTGAACATGCTTACATTTCAGTCGAAATCTGATTTTCTACTGTACAAAATTACTTCAGACTTCCAAAGGAAGCATCGTTGTTTTTCTTCATGAGTTACATTACTTATACTGCAACAATCCATTCATACACAGTATAATCACACGTCATATATTTTGTATACAAGTTGTGAACATTCCATGCAGCATTATAAAACCCCGTCTTTGAATAATATTGTCTGGAAAACAAAGAGTATATTGATCGGCGTACTAAAATCTACTGGTTCTTTGACAGACGTCCATTAATACACAGATAAAATAAATGACTGCAAATGATGTTTTCGCTTCACCTAAAAGCTCGGCCTTTCTTTTACCAATCTGGACTGGCAAGTTCGATCTTCACACGCTGTGCGCCTAATGAAGCACATACACAAGTCAGCTTGACACATGTGCCCGTCTTTTCAAATTTATCTCTGACTTTTCATCACCTTTGCTGTGCGCGAGGGTCAGTTGGTGACTAAAAGCTGTCCTAAAACTAAAATGGCGTTTTGTTCCCCCCAACATGTGACAAAAGTGATTTTACTGATTTGATTTACCTGCATCACACTTATGTCACATGAGATATCCATCGCTAGTTTCAGGCAACATCTGACTTTGTAAATGCAATCAATGTACTTCTGCTGACGACGACCTCGTAATCGTCTTCAGATGAACAAATTAAACTTTGCAAGCGTCAAACCACCTACTTCCAACTGCAACAGCAGACAAAGTGACGGTTTCATTTAAAAGGTCTAAGATGTGTAAACATTCCCAGGTTTAAGTAGGCTGGTTTTTTTTTTTGTTTTTTCACGTATATTTTTGTATTATAACATCTGTGGAAGTATAAAATGGTTTGGCAAATAAGCGGGGAGAGTTACGTACAACGGCGTCCCTGCCTTTGGAGTGCGAACCGGGTAGAGTTTGGGGAGACCTGAGGTGCATTCTCTTCGTGATTGTACAGATTTTGCATTTTTTTAAAAGAGTTTAGAGAGGAAACCAGTACAGTGCGATCCACACGCCAGGCTACGGAAAAACTTCAACGGATCTACCGTCAATGTACTTGATTGCCTCTCCGGCGTTCTGTTCTACTTCTACTGTGCTGTTCCAGTTTGAATCGTCAAGTCGATCATCATCATGCCATCAACTATGCAGATTAGTAGCGGGTAAGATTAGTCTGAACACTATCGAAGCTGAATCTCCACTGGCTCTGTGGTGTCAAGGCAACTACTTCAAAATGCAATAATTCGTGGCCAGATAGTCTGATTGAAGAAAACATAACTACGGAATCAATGCAAAGGATTTATTTACAAAAAGAACTGCCACTCAACAAAAATAATCTTTGCTTTCGATAAACATTAAATGCATTAATTAGAAAAGATCTGACATCTGGCTCGCTTGACTTTACGCTCGGCCACATCAGGGTGACCAGGCCTGCAGCTGCCTGGATGGCATCAATGACACTAATGAAGACCGATAGAGGGATTGGTATGTGGTAAAGATTATGGTCGATCATCGGATATGGCTAAACAAGTTGAAAGTCAGGGCACTGGTGCTTGGAGGCAAGGGTCCCCTCATTGGGCTCATAAGACAACGGGTAAAGAAGAAGTAGTTTACAACGGAGGCTGTTCTACTGCTCGCCCATTTCAGCTGGGTCGCAGTCGGAAGGCGGTGTGGACGACTGGAGATGGTTGGAAACGGGTAACTGGTTCAGGGTGGAGCTTTCTGCGGCTTCGCTGGGGACGGGCTCAGGTAGGGTCAGTGTTTCGGGGGCGGACTTTTTACGAGGCCGGTCTTTGGGGACAGAGAGGGATTCGGGTGCATCCGTGCACATCGGGGTTGACGGGGCACTGGCAGGACCGGTCAGGGCGCTGGAGGACAAGGGGGTCTCGCTTATGGAGATTGATGGGGGAAACACACCAATCTTCTGGTTGGTGGCCTCCTGGATGGTTCGCTCAAACTCTCTCACCTCATCCATTGTCATGTCTGGAAAGAGATTTTACAAGAGACAATACACAGGTTAGTGATTTTGTGAGTTCATGTCTTGGCATTTGGCTCTTACTACAAATCATTTATTTTGTTCATGTTTTGGATGGAGATGCAGGTTATATTGTTCTTTTGCATTTCTGGCCTTTTTGTACCCAGAAAAGATGCTGCCAGCCAAGTCAAGTCCATCTCACCTTACAGACAATTCAAACCTACTTTGAAATCAAATAATTTCTATCATCCACTTGTGACCTGAATATGTGGCTATAATAAATAATATACATCAGTAGAAAGCTATTCACAGCCATTTTGGTTTGATAAGTCAAAAGAATGATCTAATAAACACAATGTTTTTTCCGTTTTAATTACAACTTGTCAGCTGGTGATGGCCTCACTAAACAGGATGTTGGTTTTAAAAGGACGTCTGCAAATTCAAGCAGACGGAATTGAAAACTAGTGCAGTTACCAAGCTGGAGTTTTACGTAGAAGCATTTTACTATTATCATTAAACTTTAATTAAAGGGTCCTTTGGAGACTCAGAAGCCTGATTTCTACTTCAACATGACATCTTTAGGAGAGGAGCGCCATCTGGTGTTTGCAAATACAAATTACAGGCTCCAAAGTGAGAGTTTAAAGCTGCTGGAACAGTTCCAGTCTGAATGGACTTTATGTATAAGTAGGAATAAATTCCCGAATGGGTAAGTGTGTTTAGTCTTTCTTCCTCCCAGAGGGAATATTTGTTTAGAAATGAAATCAGAAACTGGAAATAATATTTGTTAACCAAACAAAAGAAAAACAAAACGCTGCTTAAAACCAAGGGATGTGTTACATGTTTTTTTATGTTCACAGTTTGCTATTTATGTATTATTATATTACCATGTTGTTTTTATTTTTTAACTCACTGTTAGTTTTAAAAAATGTCCCTTTTTTAGCTCCAAATGTAATACCTTATGAAGCTTTTACCACCTAAAATTATAAGACAGAGAAGGGAAAAATGGAGTAAAAAGAAAAAGAAAAAAAAGCCACATACACTTGCTTTGTCATGGATCTCTATGTCATCCAGGGAAGATGGGTTTGTTGTGGAATGCTCTTGCTGCTCATTGCAAACTTTAATGTTGGTTTTCTCATGCATTTTTCTCTCGTAATCCCGAACGTCATCCAAAGCCATATCTGCAAAAGGTGAGGGAAGTAGGGGAGCAATGAAGGTCAAAACGTTGGTACCGTTCCATCATGGCTTCCCAGCTCACAGGCGGAAGAGAAGAGAAAGGAAGGATTCGCTGGCACTGATAAGCTGTGGCGAGGTTAGCGATGTAGCTAGCGGGTAAAGTGTTAGCTCCCCAGAACCCAAAGGGAGTGAAGGACAAGTCCAAGCCAAGAGGGAGCGAGAGAGAGAGGAGGGGTGAGGGGGGGGAGATGGAGAAGCTTTGGGGATGATTCAAGATTAAGGGATAAGCAAGAGGAGGTGGAATCATTGGGAAAAAATGAAAAAGGTTCAATTTTTTTTCCCACAGGGGGAAAAAAAGTAAAGTAATTTCACAAGGGAAAAATACTTTATGAGCATTAAGAAGCATCCAAGTTTCAGAGAAGAGGGAGCATTGAGGTTAGTGGTTATTGTGGAGAGGAGTGGTGAATCTTTCTGGGTAAAGATAACAGCCTTATTTTGTATTTGTGTGTGTGTGTGTGTGTGTGTGTGTGTGTGTGTGTGTGTGTGTGTGTGTGTGTGTGTGTGTGTGTGTGTGTGT